>LOEQ01002707.1:69151-111842 GCA_001685075.1 Bramus lutescens
AAGGAAGGAAGGAAGGAAGGAAGGAAGGAAGGAAGGAAGGAAGGAGGGAAGGAATAATTATAAAATTCTCAGTCAAATGCTATGAGTTATCTCACCAATCTTATCATCTTCAGGTCTTCAGGTTTAGGGCAATATTATCATGATCATTCTAGCGAGGGTATCTGTCCATAGGGCAGGATTTAGAACTGGTTGGAAGATGGGTGTGAGCCAGACACACCATAGCAATTCCCTTCTGAAAGTTTGTGTGGCTCTCTGAAATTTAGGCAAGCCCCCAAGGGATCTTACAAATCATATATTGTCTCTTGCTTGGAGAAACAGAGTTACTTTGATAATTCATTTACCGTGACTTTCAAGAGATTCTGTTTAGATACTTTTTAGACAAGTACAAAATCAAATGCCCTGTATTTCAGAAGACAATTTCCCTGCTGCCTTAGATTGCTGACTTCACAGTAACCAGTCAACACTGTCGCTTCAGAAAAGTGAAGGGCTTTGTTCTTAAAAGCATCTTCCTGCTGCATCTACCTTGTCCTTCTCGCAACTCACTAAAGGAAGCCAGTTTCCCACTGGAATTCTCAGCTATAGCTCAGTTCCACTGGATTTCTGGAAGGTCCATTAAAATGCACTAAATATAAGGCAAAACCCAGCTGGGCTCACACAAGAGTGATGAGTCACTGGACGAACAAGCCTATTGACCAGCTACTTTAGGATTCTCAAATTTGTCTTTCAAACCAATTTCTCGTGTATTTCCCTTTGTTCTTCTTAACTATTGTGAATTCTCAGTTGGTTTGGCATGAAGTATGACTTCTGGTTCATGCTGGCCTGCCTTGCCTCCCATGTTATTTCTACTTTACATTTGCGTGATCTGTTCTGGGTCTGGAATCTATTATACGTTCATGCTATTGCCAAGGAGCAAGAATGGATGAAGGTAAAGTGGAGGATGTCTGCTTGGATCTCAGTTTACAATTTCCTAGAGAAGTGACAAGGTGTTTGTGTGGTACAGGGAAGGTGGGCATCTTGCATGTGCAAGCCACAGGCTGAACAGACCCAAATGACTCTGTCCGACATCATTTTCTAAGGAATGTTAGTCCTGACTTGTGTGCTCATGGCAGCTTGCCTGGGAGGGCGAGGGAAGACTATTCCCTGTAGACCTGATCTGAGAGAGTTTGTTCACGATGTTTTATGATTCAGGCAAAATTGAAAGGTTAAAAATTAATTCTTAGTAAGTTATATATGTAGTAGATTAAGCTTATATGTATTCAGGTACAAATTCTGTTCAGGACAGATTCATATACCACGTCTCAGTTCTGTTTCCTGTAGAATGTAGAGGTAAGCATTTCCTAAGGACACCAATAACCTTGTCCTGTTCTCTGTAGCAGGCAGCAAAGCATCTTTGTCCACGTCTCACCTCTGGATACCCGTGCTAGCCCATTTTCATTCTGCTGATTGTTTCCAATTCCAAGACTCTTATGAATAATTTATTTTTTTCCATCTGTAAATGCCCAAGCTCCCATGTGGCCTGGGCTTCTAAAGAGAGCCCTGACTTGCCTTCTACATTGTTCAAGAAGCCAGCTGCTGGTATTACTTGCTATTGTAGAAAGAACTTTGATGTGTCTGCAGTTCCTACTCTAGTTTCAGGATTCTGCTCTGCCTGTGTTCTTTGCTGAGATTTTTGTTTCTCTTTTGCTGGGGTGAAGGCAAAGAATTCCCTTCCTAAGTTGCAGAAAACCACATGTAGCTAAGCATCCTTCCTAAAGCCATTAATTGAAAAAGCATTTCTATCCTATTACATCTAATGCCATGAACTAAATGCCAATGGTATCATGACATCTCAAATCAACTCAGTATAATGAAAGGTTCCATTAAATATATCTTGTTAAAATGCTCTAGCATTTTCTAATTACTTTCACACATGTTATTTATTTATTTTAAAATATTAATTAGTCAGAATATATGCATTATTCTTAAATCCTGCACATGGAACAACCAACTCTAAAAAGGTACACTGTTGTGTTTAAGTTTAAAAACTGTTGTCTCAAAAACAACAACAACCACCCAACCAACCAACAAAAGCTATTGTTTCCTTAAACTTAGCTCACGATTCTTGCCAGATGTGCTTATAGAAAACAATTGTGTGAAGCGATTTCCGGCAAATAAAACCAGGCAGCCCTGGGGGAAACAGGCTGTTTAGAGGATCCCACTGACAACCATTTTGTGAAGCAAATGCTCTCTAATGTCTCTCTTTTAAAAATCTGAAATTTCAAACAGTGCGTATCTGCTGAAAATGAGTACCAGGAGCCTTCTTATTTTGTCTACTTAATCATCTTTTGCTTTTCTTCTGATTTTGGTATGCAAGTTGGCTAGTCTTGATGTATCTAAAAGTCAATGGAGAAAAAGGTAGATGTGCCCCAACAAACACTTGAAGGCATTCAATCTGTATCTAGTCATCAGTTGGCTGCTTCCCATTGTCAAGGAAACTCTTCCTCCAGGACTAGAAAACTCACCCATGTTCCCCGTAAGCCTTCATTCATCTTTTCACCTGTTTTGCTGTTTAACCATGACTCACCTGCTGTCCCCAGCCCTCTTGGGAACATTCTCCCAACAAAACATGAATATTTTGTAATCCCTTCTCTTCTACTTCCACGTAGTATCTTTTACTGCAGANNNNCCGCGCCCCTGCTGACACAGCAGGGCTCTTGACCCAGACTGATAATAGATTATCAGCTCCAGGTAGGTATTAAAATAATGTGGTCTATTAGTTTCCTTTCTCCTTGCTGGAATAGAATGCTTGACAGATCAGTGTATGGGAGGGGAGGAAAGCATTATATTGGTCACGACTCCGTAGGGATTGTGGCATCTCACAAGCAGAGACGTCACGGCACAGCGACATAGACTGTGAAGCAGGACTTTGCAGCTTGGACTTGTTCATGTGATTCCAGATAGGAAGTAGAGGAAGTCAGAACCAAGGAAAGGCATAACCTCCCAAGTCTCTCCCATCTTTGACCTACTTCTGCATCAGCATCACCCCAGCCCTCACCTCCTAAAGGCACCATAGGCTTCAACATCTTGCCCCAAATTCAGGGCCAAACACTCAGAGCATGAGCTTGTGAAGTCAATCAATTCAAATCATGATTCACAGGAAATCAGAATAAGATTTTCAGTTCTTGGCCTCCACCATTCAAATTCTGATTTTAACCATCTGTTGTATAGTGTAAATATGGTGGGTTTTGTTGTTTTGTTTACTTTTTATTTTTTTATTCATAAGCCATTTAGATGTTCCTAACATTGAATACAATGGAAAATCTGTGATACATTTGATCCTGGACATTGGACTTCACCCCTGGTACTGAGATGTCCCTTGATATGGATTGAATTGTGTCTCTCAGATTTCATGTTGAAATTCCTACCTCCTCATAATATGATGTTATTTGTTGATAAGGTTTTTTTATAGACATTGCCAAATTAAATTTAAGCCATTAGGCTTGCTACATTTTTTGATCTTAAAGGTGATCCAATGATTAATATGTTGAAGGCTTGTTCCTCCATTTGGCAGTGTCGGGAGGTAATGGAAACTTAAGCAATGTGGCTTAGTATGAAATATTCTGGTTACCAAGTTGTGCCCTCAAGGAGAATATTGGGATTCTGTGGTCTCCTGTTCTCTTACATTTATTCTGAGCCATGAGATAAGTAGGCTTTCTTTGCCATTTTCCCATCACATGAAACAAAGCAAACCTTTCTTAAGTTGATAATCCAAGGTAATCTAAAGTGTTTGCTACAGTAACAGAAAGCTGATTAACACATGGGTAGGCACTAATGCAATGCGAATTCTATTCTGGAAGAAAGGGGACATGGACACACACACACAGAGAAAGAGAGAGAGAGAGACAGAGAGAGACAGAGAGACAGAGAGAGAGAGAGACAGAGAGAGAATGAAGAATTTCATATCAATATGAAGATAACCCTCTGCAATTCATCTTTTTGTTTCCCTCGTAGCTCTCAGAAATAACCTTTTTTCTTCATGTTTGATCCCAGTCTTCGAGATTCTAGGACTATGCAGCAACACTGCTCTGTTGTTTAAGCCATCCAGCTTGAGGCAGGCTATTATGAAAGTCCTAGATGAAAGATTCATCCTTAAAAGGCATGTTGCAATCATTGTGATTCTAGAGCTCAGCTGGAGAGACTAACTTGCCCCAGTTTATCCCATAAATCAGTTCTGAAGAAACCAGAACAGTGGGTCACCCTCAGCATAGGAAAATTGCAATGTATGTACAAGGGCCACTGAACCAGAAAACCCAAGTTTGAACCCTGTTTTTGCTCATTCTTGGCTAAGTTGCTTTAATCTTTCGCTCTTATACCTGCACAAGGACCTAAGTCATAGTTACATTCTGTAGACAGATGGTCTGGCACACATAGATGCCTCTAGCATTTCCTGACACAGAGTATGAGCTCTGAGTAAATATTAATTAAAATCAATATTTCATGCGTTATTAAAGTCAGAAAATACTCATGGAGACATTTTTACGTTCATGGAGTCCAGGCAATCAGGAGAGCTCTACCTCAAGAGCTAACATGGTCAAAGTTCTTGCTACCATTCATTCATTCCAGTTCTGATTGTTCAGCCCTGACTGTGAGACACTTTCTCAGACTGTCCATGCCCCTCGCATAGTACATACCTACCATGAATCAAAAGATGGAGACATGCTGGGTTAGTCAACGGTCTATTGCTGTGATAAAGCATCAAGGCTAAGGAAGTTGAAAGCAGGAAGGTTTTATTTGGGAATGGTTCCAGAGGGATAGGAGCCGATCACCGTCACAGTCAAGAAGCATGGCATCAAGCTGAGAGTTGACATTAATTTTTGTCGTACAATGTATTTTGATCATATACTTTCCCCACCCTCATCCCCTCCCAGATCTTTCCTGCCTCAATACCCATCCAACTTCATATTCTCCTTCTCTCNTCTCTCTCTCTCTCTCTCTCAAAAGAAAAAGAATATCAAAATAAATAAATAAAAAATATATATAAACATGGAGTCTGTTTTGTTAGCTAGCTACTCAAGGCATGGGCACTATCTTAGGGTGCGGCTGATACACCCAGTGTCACTGCTTTGTAGAAAATTGATTTTTGCCTTTTTTTTAAGCATTTATTGATGGCAAATAGCTTCTTGGCTAGGTGTGGGACTTCGTCCACTTCCCTTTTCCATGCCGGGACTTTATCTGGTATGAATGTTTGCAGGTCATGGGTGTTTTGTCACAGTCTGTAAGTTTATCTGTGTGTCAGCCATGTTCTCAGAAGTGAAATCTTGAAATTCCAAGGTAGAGACTAAGGAAGGAGAATTGGAGATTTCTGCTAGGGTGAGAAGCCTAGTCTTGGCGTGGGGACCACATTGATATCTCCAGGCCTTTCCAGCAAGCATGGCTGATCTTTTAAGTTGCCACTTCCCTATGGCGTGGCTCTATAATCTCTGAAGTGCTGACATTGTTCATTATCTTAGATAACAACAGATTCAATCAGTTTCTAAGGAATGTCCACTTGATGAAGCTGAATGTGTGACATACTCATCAAACCAGGACGTTACCATGTTATTCATTAGGCAAATTAATGTCAGGCCTCCTTATCTACTGAGCCATCAAGGGACAGAACAGCTCCTTGACAGCGTTCTTTTATGAACAGTTATTTGTGTGAGAGAGAAAAAAATCTTAGTGAAAGCCCAGAGGATGTTCCAATGAATAAGAGCATTTTCTTCAGGGCAATGTGGTGTACACAGTAGAGAGGGAGGATATGATAAAAATTCACACTTTCTGTGCTGCCTGGATACCCTTGAATTGCATAGGGCATAAAATGCCTAACTATGAATCTCAGTGAACTTCCTAAGTCTAGTTCCTGACTTACCTTCCTAGCTCTGTTACTAACTAGTAGACCTGAGCGTCTTCCTGCCCTCTGTCTCGGCACTTAGCCGGATCTTCACTTCTGTGTCAGGCTGCGGCTGTCGAAGGACACACGGAAGCCAACCCTTCTCTGGGAATATCTACCGATGTTCTTAGACAGGTACCTACACACTGTGTAGCCCCCCTCTTCTCTCAAGTCTTGGACTGTGGCCTCATGTGACTAATGAACTGTTGTACCTCTCAAATGTAGTGTCAAAATGCTATCTAGTATTAGATCAGATGTGTAAGAAGAGGCTTCTCATCTGTAGATCAGATGTGTAAGAAGAGGCTTCTCATCTGTTTCCTGACGCCCCGGCTGCCCAGACTCCAGAAATAATCATACAGAACTATAATATTTAAATCATTGTTTGGTAAATCACTTAAGCATATTGCTAGCTAGCTCTTATATCTTTGGTTAACCCATTTCTATTATTTTATATTTTATCATGAGGCTCATAGCCAACCAGCAAGGTTGCAGCTGGCGGCTTGCATCCTTCTCCTCTGGCAGCTACCCAGCTTCTCTGACTCTGCCTTTTCTTTTTTCCTCAGCATTCAGTTTAGTTTTCCCCACCTAGCTCTACTCTGTCCCATCACAGGCCAAGCAGTGTCTTTATTCGTTAACCAATAAAAGCAGCACATATACAGAAGGACTTCCCATGCCAAAGATGGGACTCCATCCTCTACCATGGGGGTAAGAGGAAGTGATCAGACCTTCCTCCATCCACAGTAGCATGTTGACCTTGGAAATAACAAAATGGAAAATCGAGGCCCCGACTAAATAGGTTTATCACCAATATCTGCCTTATTCCAAGGCTATTATATCGTGTAATAAGGCTTGAGTGTTGTAGACATGGAAGATCTTCAGGGCTGTTTTCAGGACAGCCGTCTTTCCTCCCTATGAGATAAACAATGTTTCTGGAAACAACTGAGTTCCCTGGAGCCTTCCTCCTGTATCATGCCGCACGCTGCCCCATGACATCAGCTGGAGGGAACATGGAGGGGACAAGGAGGAAGAGCAGGCAAGAGGACAGTGGAGTCACCTGAAAGCAGCGGAAGCAACCAAGCGGCAAATTTTCTTGGTGCTATTCTAAGACGAATCCGTTGCCAGTGCCCTCACACCTCTGCACACAAAGTGCTGTCTGGGACGTGGTGCAGGAACTTTAGGGAGTAAGAGTCAAGAAACAGAACCAGACAGAAGCTGCTGGTTGGGGCGGGGAGTATTATGATATAACTTGGCTGACTGATTTAAGTATCTTACAAAACAGCACACAAACATGCAAAAGAGATACATCTTTTTATATCTTTTTTCCAGACTCGTATCTCCCAATCCAACTGTTTCATAAAAAGCCTCTCCTGGGGCTCTACTCCTCAGTGATGACACAGATTGATGGATGCCCAAGACTGACACAGACTTGAAATGAAGGTCAATTCTGCCAGCCATAATTTCTCTTCCAACTTACATTCAGCGATGTAATAATGGAGAAGCTTCTGGAAAGAAGCAGCATCTACACCTGGGGCACAGGAACAAGGAGAGTAGGTTGTATCCTGGGTGACTGAAAGGGGTTTGCCATATAAGGAAATAGAGAAAGAGGGCTTGCAGGAGGAGACATTCCCTCTCCAAGTGAAGGCAGGGAACTACTCGCCAATGGAGAAGCAGCTCTGGAAGTCTGCAGGGTACAGTCCAGAGGAGGAAACTTGGAAGGATGGGAGAAGAGTAGCTATGAACAATTTATGTCCTACTTTTAGGAATTTTGTGTTTATGTTGAAGACAATAGAGAAGCATTGAACTATTGAAAGTGGTGTGTGTGTGTGTGTGTGTGTGTGTGAGAGAGAGAGAGAGAGAGAGAGANNNAGAGAGAGAGAGAGAGAGAGAGAGAGAGAGAGAGAGAGAGAGAGAGAGTGTCTTCAAAAAGTTCTCTGTGGCCATTAAGGGAATGAAGATTATGTTGACCATTTAAAAATTAAGGGGGAATGTTTATGAGACCCCAAGGGAGAAATGAGCAATGGTTAGTCAGTAGCTGTGGCTACAGTAAACTGAAGAGGTATGTTTAATTCACACACCCTCTAAACAGAAGTTCAGGTTCAGTGGGGATAGAGAGATGGCTCAATGGTTAAGAGCGTGTACTGCTGTTGCAGGGAACCTGAGTTCAATTCCCAGCACCCTGTTAATATGGCTCTCAGCTGCCTTTGACTTCAGCTGCAGGGGGCTTGGAAGTCCTACAATAACACACCTGCAATACTACCTCACATATACATACCCACATGCACACACACATTTACACATTTAGTCACACACATGTGCAATACACTCCTACATACACATATGCACATGCATACACAATTTTAAAACTGAATAAGGATTCAGTTTCTAACAGAAGCAATAGGCTCGTTGCTACATGAAAACCCCCACTTTGTAGTGGAGTGACCTATAGCATGTCTATTTATTTGTCTAGAATGAACTCCTCCCCCCGTAAAAAGACAAAGCTAGAGTCTGTAATCCTAGTCCTTGGGTGGTGGGGGAAGAAAAGATTAAGACTTGAAGTTCATTCTGAGTTGTACGGCCAGCCTTGGCTACTTGAGATTTTGTCGCGAAAAAACACACAAAAACAAAAAACCCCAAACAACAATTATAAAGGCCCCTCTGGAAAAAAGAAACCATAAAGAGAGATGGTTGGACTAGACATGCAATTGCTTTCATCTCCTAACACAATCTCATATATGCTCTGGATCAATCTGAATGGCATCCAAGGAAATTTTGGTTAGTGAAATCCCTAACGATCTCATTATGAAGTGTCCCATGGATAACAACCCAGGACAGTTAAGGCAGAACTTGAGGAGACTATTACCAGAGATAATAACAGTGTTTGTTTTTACACAACACTCTCATAGCTATAATCACCTATAATCCGTGTTAATCTTCATCACTGGGAGGCAGGAGTACAGTTCTCATTATCCACATTTTAAGAGGGAGATCCAAGGCCTTGAAAGATCCGAAGACTTGCCTGGAATCCCAGAGAAGCCATGTTGGTGTCAGGATTGGCAGCGTGACTCTGCGCCTGATAGGCTCTTTCCAGACTGACCTCCATCTTC
Organism: Bramus lutescens; assembly: GCA_001685075.1. Taxonomy (NCBI): domain Eukaryota; kingdom Metazoa; phylum Chordata; class Mammalia; order Rodentia; family Cricetidae; genus Bramus; species Bramus lutescens. The sequence continues at coordinate 78,164 of LOEQ01002707.1, forward strand.
TCCATCATCCGTGCCCAGTGAGAACCTCTACAAGTCCATGAATCTGGCCCTGACTCTGCGCCTGATAGGCTCTTTCCAGACTGACCTCCATCTTCTCCATCATCAGTGCCCAGTGAGAACCTCTACAAGTCCATGAATCTGGCCCTGAGGTTAACAGCCACCAAGATCCACTTCAGCTTGGTTTCTAAGACCAGCAGGAATGACCTTGAGTGTGTCCCAACTATTCACACAGTGAAGAAATGTTGCAGGAAGAGTCGCCTTGAGAAATGAGAGGCCCTTGATACAGTTACACATGAACAAACATCCGAAGTTCTCTTATTTGTTGTGTGGCCTGGTTTGCGTTCTCTTGATGTAATAAGCACCATGACCAAAGGCATCCTGAGGAAGAGAGAGTGTATTTGACTCACTTACTCTAATCATGATCTGTCTTTGAGGGAAGTCGGGGCAGGAACTTAAGCAGCAGCGGAGGCAGGAAGCAACCAGAGGAAACTTGCTGACTGGCTTGCTCCTTAGGTTCAAATTCAACTGCCTTGCCTGCTTATACCTCAAAAGACCACCTGCCCAGGGCAGCCCTGCTCATAAAGGGCTGGGCTCTCCCCCATCAATCCTGAATCAAGAAAATGGAGGCATTTTCTCAATTGAGGCCCCCTCTTCCCAGATGATCCTTGACAAAAAGAAAAATTGACTCAAGGATCTTGAGGAACTTAATTCTTTATTTTCAGATTGGTTTCCTGGCTTAGAATGAGATACTGTCAGGTGATAATTAAGGGAAGTTTGAAGTTCAAGAACCCTTCCTTATCATTTCTTCCATGCTCTCTCATATTGCAGCTCTCTCTGAGGACTGGTGACCAACTGAAAGATAAATTTCCCCATAGACTTTGTATTCTTTAACAGTTGGATAAGATCATCATGGACTGTTTCTATATCCTCCCAATTCCCTTGCTTTGCCTGGTGGAATCTACTGATCTCTCTGCCCCTCTGCCCCCTGTTATATGTTCCACTCCAGCTGTTCCCTGACTGATTTTTATAGAAGGACAGAAAGGAGAGGATGGGAGAAAGGAGAGGGGACCATATATGCAGAGCGTACAATGAATGACTACTGGGTGCTGCATTGTAGAACTACTGTGTGTATGTGTCTCTCTGTCAACGTTTCTGTGAGTCTCTCTGTGTGTGTGAGAGAGAGAGCGAGAGCTTTGGATTATCTAAATGATGAAGTGATTATATGGGCAAATTCAATATTACATGAGTAAATAAGGTGGGGTTTTGAACTCAAGAATTTCTGGCTGCAAATCCTTTTCACCTCAACAGCCTATTTTAAAATTCCATGGGTCAGCTTACTGTTGTTCAAATAGTGTTCAAAATGCACAAAACGGCTCACACCTAGCACTCACAAAAGAAAAATCAGAACCAAATGAAGGTGAGATGATAATCTTACCAACATTTATACATACTTTTCATGGTTTTCCCATGATTATATATAGTTTCTACTTATTTCCGATGAAAAACTGAGGTTTCTCATGTCCCAAGCATGGACAGTTAATGTCAGAGCCAGGATTTGAACCTAGAGATTATGCCCTACATTTGGGACCATCTCCTTGTCTCCCATGAGTCTTTCACCACCTATGATCAAAAACAATAATGATGGCAGATACCACTTACAGATACCATTTTCCTCAACATTCTAATGGCTTCAAAGATGCTGACATTATTAGTAAGATATCCACAAATATTGTCTTTAACATAATGAGAAAAACTGCTACTCAAAAAATATATTTTTAAAATGCAGTAAGTCCTTAAAAGGATTTTTTTCTTACTCTTCCCTGGGCAGGGGAGATACCATGGTCATGAAGATAGTTTTTGCATGGCAAGGCTTAGCCATCACACTCTGGGTGTGCTGACCCTGACAACTTCCCCAAATGTGGGAAACTCAACTACATAATTTGTGGTAGCAGAGGATTATATTTGCACTCTCCCCTGGAGAAAAAAGAAAAAAATTCTCCACTTCCAAATTAAAATTCTTTAAAGAAACTGAAGAAGGGTCTGTGGAAGACTTTGCAAGATATTCGTGAGAAAGACATCACCCTCGGTAGTTATCAGGAGCCTCTGAAATCAGACTCCAAGGTCTTTCATCAGCCGGTCAACTCCCGTGAGCTTGGCACCATCAACTCACATGCACTCTGCAATGACTCAATTCATAACCAGCAGACTTGAATTGCAGGCTGGTCCCCAGAACAACACCGTCAAGTTTCTGTTTATGGAACATGGGCACTGTGACTAAATCATGAGTTTGTTCTCTTTCTCAGCCATACTGTGTCTCATGAGAATATTCTTAAGGCTGTACTGTGGAGTGTGATGACTGCCTCCAGGGTTGGAAGCGATCGCAGGGTGATAATTTGTTTGTTTCTTATTTCAGCATATGGTTAAGAACTTTAACTAACTGAACCAATCTTGATAGGCTGAGTAAATGAGAAAGGATGAAGACATGGGAGGGTACCTACAATGTGTGGAGGGTTGAAATAAATCCTTTCAATTCCGAGGTATTTGTGTTCTTGTCTCAGTTATTTCATGAAGTGATTGAGTTAATGAAGCCACTCATAATGGGGCAAATGTCTCCATTTGGGTTGCAAACATGCTCAATAAATTCTTTCTGAAATATTTACATTATGATTCATAACAGTAGCAAAATTATAGCTATGAAGTAGCAATGAAAAATAATTTTATGGTTGCAGGTCACCACAACATGAGGAATGTTTTAAAAGGTTGCAGCATCAGGAAAGTTGAGAACTACTGCAGAATGAAATTCAGATGGACTAGAGACATTTCAATTCTCCCTTGAGAAATAGTAGTGATTTCCAACAAGGATTCTTCAACCTCTTAGTCAGCCTATGATGTTCTGGACCAAAGTCATCACCAAGATTCAAATGATAATACTGTCTTTCCTGACTTCATCCTAGCTACTTGAGTTGGTGATTAAATTTTGGTAAACTATCATTCATCTCACTGGAATGGTTAATCATGTGGCTCTTGCTACACTAATTGAGCCCTTGAATTTTAGCAGAAAATAGAAAAAAATCCTTTATGAAGAATTTTATGCAATTTTATATGTGTGTATATGATAAAAATAGAAGGTCTATGTGCAGAGAGTCTGGCCTTACGGAAGGAGCAGAGGGAAACAGGAGAGAGTAGCGAGGGGAAGGAAGAAAGAGAAGTATTGCAAATTTTCTATCAGACATAGAATCTAGACTTCTACCTGTCGTGTATCTGTGACATGAAGGCAGAAAACAATTAGGGTATTGTGATGGTGCCTAGCTCAATCTAGTTGGTGTTCATGTAATAACCTTGAATATATGGAAAGAATGCCAGGGCTGCTCCTCTCTGAGAAAATGTCAGGTGAGATGCAGAAGAGGAATGATCATCTGAAGGCCAAATACAGAGGCCTCAGGGGAAACAAGGCCTGAAGACATCACCTTGCTCTTGAACTTCTAGCTAGACGTCAGAAGTTGTTTAAGCTACATTGTATTCTGCTAACATGACCATAGTAAAACCATGTATCATCTTTGTAGAAGTAGATTAAGATGAAAAATGGACAGGAGAAGTAACTGAGTAATTGTTGATACTATTCCCAACAGGTAGAATATGTAAGTCTTTCATATTACTGTGATCAATCAAAATTTCTGTTCCATCAGGACAGGACATAAATAGCTGCTAAGTTGAGACTCCTAAGAGTGGTCATATATGTAACCACTCCCCACATATGACAGCTCGGTGTTTGAAATACGGCTAGTGCTATTAAGAAAATCAATTTTGTTTCATCTTAATAAACTTGTCATATGTCTTAGTTAGATTTCTATTGTTGCCATAAGCAACACGACCAAAGGCATCTTGGGAAGGAAAGAGTCTGTTTGGGTTATACCTCCATGTCACACTCTTTCACTAAAGGGCATCTGGCAGGAATTCAAGGCAGAAACCTGGAGGGAAAGAGTGATGCAGGGCTGTGAAGGAATGTTGCTTACCGGCTTGCTCCTTCTGGGTTGCTTAGTTTCCTTCTATACCCCAGGATCAGCTGCCCAAGGGTGGCACCACCCACAGTGGGCTAGACTGTCCCATGTCTCTCATTAATCAAGAAAATGCCCATCATGTAGAGGCATGGGCCAGATAAACCCTTTCCTCTGCAAGCTGCTTTGGGTCACGGTGTTTTATCACAATAGAAACCTAAATAAGACATCCTATCACATAATGTGGTTCCCAGTCACACGGAAATATTAAGTACTGTTTTGGTTTTGTTCAAAAGGATTCAAGCAGACCTTGTCAAGAATCACCAACAGAAGCTGCCTCCATTAAAATCCTACAACATTTTAGTAATGTATTACATGCTGCTTTGAAAACATTGTTGTGGTGGTTGGAAAGAAAATGGCCCCCAAAGTGATTGTTTCTATTAAGAGGCGTGGCCTTGTTGGAGTAGGAAGTGTGTCGCTGTGGGGGTGGGCTTTGAGTTCTCCTATGCTTAAGCTATGCCCAGTGTCACCGTTCACTTCCTGTTGCCTATGGACCAAGGCTTAGAACTCTCAGCTCCTTCTCCATCACCTTGTTTGCCTCTTGCTTCCTTGTGTCCTCCATGACAATAATGGACTAAACCTCTGAAACTGTAAGTCAGCCTCAATTAAATGTTTTCCTTTATAAGAGTTGCCATGGCCATGGTGTCTCTTTACAGTAATAGAAACCCTAAGACAATTGTCTATAGTCACACCACCCTAAACATACCTGATCTTATCTGGAAATACTTATTTGACTTTGTTAAAAAAAAAAGGGGGGGGGAGGCAGAGAGACTACTTTAGACATAGCAATTTTGCTTGAAATGTATTTCTATACCTAAAAAGACAAAGAGTTTACAGAACTTCAAACCTGTAAGTCTTATAAATAGGTGTTTCTAAGTTCCTGATTTTGTCAAAGTAGATTGCAAAATGCACTTTATCCACAGAGGCATGTCCCCTGTCAATGAGGACAGACACACAGAGCTTCAGCATGCACAGGGATTCTCTCACAGACAACAGAAAGGAACGGCTCATATAAAAGATAAGCCTTCAACCAGGAACCCTGATAGGCTGAGAAAAGCTAACACCATAAAAATAAGCAGTGATAAAATTGTAATTTGAAAAGCTTTCAAAATAATATACTAAAATATTCTCAAGAAGATTATTGAGAAAAATCACATTTCTGACAAGGAGTTGTGAAGCAAAAACAGGAGATTATGAAACAAGACTAAGCAGCTATTTTAAAGATTCCATGTGGTAAAGTGGAACATAAAATGATTTTTAAGAAAAATAACCAAAAAGCAAACTAGTAAGCTAAATGTTAAACTGAGTATTTGGAAGCTAAAAACATGAAAAATAAAACCAAATGTAATATGAAAATTTCAGAAAGTCTAAGTCTAATCTTAGTATGTCAGACAAAGAAAAATTGGCAAAAGATAGAAAAGAGGCACTATTAAAAATACTATACCTGAAAAATCCTCAAAGTAAAACAAACAAAATATGAGTTCCTAGGGTTGTGAACCCAAAGAGGATTGCCAAGTACAATATTCCTAGACACTTAGATGTAAAATGCCCGAACATCAGGGACACTGGCATTTATAAGCTACCAGAGAGGAAAGGCAGACTAACTCAAAGCCATGAGACCAGAGTGACAGCAGCCATCTCACCTGGCTCAGGGAAACAATTTCCTCAGTGACAGAGATTCAGTTTTCACCTTCAGAAAAGTATGCAGTTACCAGAAGGGCTTGTAATTGAACCTAGACGCTGGATCATAGTCTAGTGTTCTCTTCCTTGCTCCACCAAATAATTGTCATTTGATTTTGTGCTTAGCTAGAGAATGTGTGTTCTCCTTCTTACACATGTTAATATTCTATATACAACTCATTATATATGAAAATAGAAAATAAAGTGACTTATTTGATTGAAATATATCACACATCTATTCATCTGAGAAGCACAGGAATGTTTTAGGTGTTCAAAACATGGTCTTCATTCGTATCTCTTTGTGTGTGTGTATATACATGTGTGTGTGTGTGTGTGTGTGTGTGTTGGGGGTTCTCTGCCCTCATGAAAGAGGAAAAGTTGAGCCAGGCAGCCACAAATAGGAATTACAGGATAGGTAGAAGAGGTAGTGTATCTTGTTTCATTGCACCAGGGCTTGGATTCAGAAAATGCTAAAGATGTCACAGTAATTAGGTTCTTTGGTAGAATTCAGAGATTCCTATGCTCTTTTCTCCACTCTGCATCACCTTGACTAAGATGAACGGTGTGCCTACTGGTGACTTTTCTTTTTTTCAAGACCAGAGATCAGTCTGACTTCAAGAGGAATGTGGCTCATCTCCTTTCCTGGGTATGTGCATCCTAGATGGCAGAGTCTACCACCAGAAGAACGTCTCTAGCAGATCCTACATCTCTTGGTATTTGTTTCTATGATAGTAGTACCTGGTGCCTCTAAATCCCCATAGTCTTCTCTTGGATCTTTCAACATAGATCTTCTATTCCGAGAAAGAGAATTTTGTTGGTCTTTCACTCTTCACGCTGACCCTTAGTGAAGATCTCTGCCTGGAATGTGCTACCCAAGAGAAGATGCTCACCCACCCTTCAACCTTAAAGGGCCATGTACAGGCATACATTTTCTATGAAGTCACATTGAGCCTGTAGTGATTGTGTTTTCTCCTTTGTTCTCCAAAAATGCTGTTTATTTAATACATCTTGGCATTTTCTGAATCATTCTGACAGTATTCCTGATCTTACTAAATCTTAGTACAATATCTATTACTTTATATCTGGTACTGAACTTTATCCACACAATAAACAGAACTGTTAAAAACTCCCTGTTAATAAGTAAAAAGCTGAAGGACACCAACTAAGTAACTCAGTAAAGATCAGGAAGCAAATTAGGTACCAAAGCTGGGACAGACCAATGAGAGCAGTACATAACTGTCCAGTTAGGCGGTGTGCAAAGGAGTCCAGTAAGATTTGCTCTTCAACCCAGTCTCTCTGTTCAACAAGCCAACAGCATGATCTGCACAATGGCACAGATAGCTTTTTGTAATTTTTTAAAAGCAAAACCTAATGTGTCAAAGGTTTACCGAGGGACATATTTGTCTAAATCTAAAGTCCACATTTAATCTTACAGTATTCCAACCTTCATTTGAAGGACGAAATAATAAGGCTAAAGGAAAATCAATGATTTCCTGAAATTCACAGAAGCGGCAGAACATGAACCTGAACTTTAGACCCTCTTTAATTTATTTTTTGCTCTACTTGCATTGCTTCTCACCCAGTGATCACTGCTTCATGACTATTCATCTGTGTTTCATGCTCCCAGGAAACTATACAGGCCTCGAGGTCAATATCTCATCCTTTACAGTCCCAGCTCCATATGCCCCAAGGCACAGAAAGTCTCATGGATGTCCCTTGACATGAATGGGATGTTTCCCTGGATGAAACCGCTGCCTGGCCTTGCAAGGACCCCTGTAATAGCAATGGTCTTGAGCAATTGCCATGTTGGTGAGATGTGGGAAATCTACTTATCTATACTCTCCGTTCTGGGAACTAAGTGACATCAGCTCCTTACCAAGGAGTGAGTCTAGCCTACTTAAGGGCTCTCCTCTCTTCACTGGCAGCCCTTCTTAGGAAAATCTATTTATTCTTTTCTTTCTTCCACATGACTGCTTCATTCTTTAAAGTAGTATAAAAAGGCATGAAGAATGATCGTGGAATCATGCCTCCGAGATTCCACGAATAATAACGTGTCTGGAAAGGTTAAGGTCTGTGATAAATAATGTAAGCTCCAGGCATGTTTATGGAGTCAAGGAAAGCAATATTATTTTATATATCTACATGTGCACATTTATATTTTAAGTAAGAATAAATGTAGGTTTCTAGCATGTCACATGCCTGAGGTGCCTGAGATGAGGGTGGTAATATGTTGAGGGCCTGAGAATGGATTCCTGACCTACCCCTGAGTACTAGCTCTTTCTCTCTCCTTTAGCTGCTTCTTTAACCTTCTGCTTTAACATTCCTTCAGCTAGAAACAAATGCTAAGTCAGATAACGGCTTCATCAGTCTTCTCCAGTAAGGTATCTTGATGAGGTAAAATGAATTGTCCTATTTATCCCTTAGAAGGTAAGGGGGAAAGATGTCTCCTGGTCAGGTAAAAATTTAATAAAATCATTCCCACTTGCTAAGGAAAAAGATGGAGAAATTCAGTTCTGATCCAGTCCACGGGCATCTGCAATGACCCTCAAAAGGACCCGCTCCGCCAAAGACGTGCCTCTTCTGCTGGCATTAAAATTAAACACAACACTTTGGATCTTAATACAGAACTCTCTGGCAAACAGGCTGGAATCTAGAACCTTTTACAGAAATGACATCTTCCCAAATACCTAGGACTGAAGGAGTAAAGTCCTCATTATTCTTTGCTGCCATCTTCTGTCCCCCTCTTACCCCCAACTACAATTAAGCGGGCCTTGGGGGCATGAATAACACTGCCCTATTGGTGGCTGTGGTTTCAGGATGAATTGACACAAATACTAAGTAATTTCTTTTGACAATAACGTTAGTTCCTGGCATTTGTAGAGCTGCTATGTCAATGCACAGTTCACTACCTCATTTGTCCCTTTTTGGACAGGTATTTATTACCTTCCTCTACTACTTTGGGCTAATTTAACAGCGCGTCCAGCAAGGTGCTGGGCCGCCGCAGTTCCCTGAGAGAGATACGGGAGTATTGCTGTCTGTCTTTCGCTGAATAAGTTCACCAGAAAGCTGAAGTGACTTTCTGAAATCAACAAGCTGCCACAGCTGCTGAGATGGGCTTGTTCTTTTCTCCTCATTCCCTGCAAGCAGACCAGCTTCATGGCCGTTTTCGGTAGAACCATACCTACGCTGCTGTTATGGGTTTCCCCAAAGGTACTAAAGATACACACACACTCACTGGATTTCCCTTGGAAAGAAAATTACATTACATGTTATAACCAAATTTATGGCCTACTCATCAGAGATATGTGTTCACTCTCTCATTCTCCTCTTCTTTATCATTTTTAAGTTCTTTTTTTCATCCTAAAACCCTTTGCAGATTGAAAACTCTCTTCTAAATACATGAGGAACATTTCCACTGCTCTTTAATGATCCATGCCCACACACTGGTTCAACACAAGTCCTGGTTCTGACTGCAACTTTAAGATTGGAGTTTTCTGGGAAATACTTGGCTATTTCACTATTCTATGAATTTCAAGAAATGTAAATGGTCCCCAGAATCAGAGCAAATTGAAACATAGCAAAGGGATGATTTTTCAGCGTCTGATCTTATAATCCTGGAATCTATGGAAGAAAAGTCTCATTTCTGGCACAGGACTTTCCATCTGAAATGAGAAGTTAAAAAATAATGAGGAATATAGGTCCTATTTATGTCTTTTATTTTCAAAGTTATAATGGTGCTCATTTCTCTGAACTATTGATTTTGATGCAGTCTGAGCTCTGTCTTGCTTTAGGGAGAAACATGGAGAATGATCCTTATGTTTAAAACAGAACTTTGTAAGACCAACGTTTCCTATTTGCTGCAGATCTACGGAGGATACCAAACTGGACTTACTGAATAGAAAGTGTCAGTGGCCAGCATGCAGAGAAGCTCAGGGGACTGCTGGGTGCTGCAAATAGCCAACCCCCAGCCACCTTCTGTGTAGGATGTATTCCATCCAGTTGAAGATGCCAGCCAAGTACTCAGACAGCTGGGTTGTGATGCTCCTACCCAGGTTTCTTCCTTTTATGCCTTAGGCCACCTATTAAGGTTTTGTGTCCAATATCCAACTGCCTTGAACCTAGAGCCTACCTGAAAGCTTTCCTTCTTGATTGGCCATTACCTGTTTGTGGATGACAGTACTAGAGACTCCAGAAATGTCCCTCTTTGTCCCCTTTTCTGGATACAAATTATTTTCTCCAATAATCTCTTATATGAAAATATTTTTAATCAAGTATTCATTCTTTAGTTTCAAGAGTTTCTGTCTTTCTAAGTCATTATGAATTTGTGTATGTCTTTTATATGGAGTCTTGCTCCTAAAAGCAGTTTCCCTCCTGAAAGTAGAAAATAATTTGGGTTTACTTCAGCTATGAAAAGAAGACACTGGGTGCTAAAAATAGGAGAAGGATGTGATAAGCCTTTTAGAGAGGAGACGCGACTAAGACATTAGCACTTCCAGCAAGAGTTGATGCTATCGCGATAGTGCAATGTTGACTTTGACTGACTAATTTACAAGATAAAATAAAAATTTTTTCTGAGCTAAAAAAAGTAAGAATAAAGGAAAAACAAGGGAGGAACAATGAGAGAGAGAGAGAGAGAGAAGAGAGAGAGAGAGAGAGAGAGAGAGAGAGAGAGGAAGGGAGGAACACAGAGAGAAAGAGAAAGAGAAAAAGAGAGGTGGGCATAGGTGTTTATCATGTCTATCAACCCTCAGAATGATCAAATAAACCCCAAAACATTCACAAACTGATGCAAACTTATTTTGTGTTGGCAGTATCCTAAAGAATCCAAGAAAAGAAGCAAACTTTGTTGTTTTTTTAAGATTTGTTTATTTATTTATTTGTGTGTATGTGCTTATTTGCATGTGGATGAGGAATGTACACCCAACTACGTGTGTGCGCGCTAGGGTAAGAAAATGGGGTCAGATGTCGTCCCCTATTATTCTTCACCTATTCCTTTGAGACAGGGTCTCACCTCCCTGACCTGGGACTTGTGTCTTCTCAGCGGGATTAAACCATCAGATTCCAAAGATGCTCCTGTTTCTGCTTCCTAAAGTGCTGGGGTTACAGGTATGGATAGGAGTCTGACTTAGTACACAGGATAAAAAGATCTGAGCTCCTTCCCCATGATTATACAGTGAGTGCTGTTAACTACTAATATTTCTCTCCAACCATTGTGAAGTAAAAACTATTTGAAGTAAATATGCTGAGTCTAAAACTTGGGAAAGTGACATAAATTTTCAGTTAATATAAACATGATACAAACAAGTGAATATGTCTTCACACCAACACAAACATCAGACTACAAAATCTACTCACAAAGATTTCATGTTGTATAAATAGCACACAAATACTATACAATGATTATGTTTACAATATCCAAGTCTAAAAATATTGAAAGCTCTAGAAAATGTTTTCAGCAAACAGGAAAGTAAAAAATATTAAGCAATGCTAACAACTATTCTGGATTCTTTTCAGGTTGTGAAAAATCTCAAAAATCATTGCCATTTGTAGGACATAAAAGAGGTATATATTACGCAAAAACATAATTTTCCGTAAAGCAGAAGGATTACTGAAGATTGTGTGACACCAACTAGCCTGTGATCTACGGAAGTGGGGAGGTCTTTAGGGAGAGATGAGATCCACGCACATCCTCATCTGCAGCAAAAGTTGGTAGAAAATTACTAAAACGTGTAATTTTAAAATGTAATAAAACCAATAATTTCTAAGGCGTAGTATGAGAGGATAGAAATAACGTGATCCATAGATACAAAGCCTTTCAAGCCCTTTTTATATAAATCATGTTGTACATTCATCAAAAAGGTGAGAGTATAGAAAAAGCTGAGCTGAGTTCAGGCCTGAGTTCAGCAGAGACTACCAGCAAGGCACAGAATTCTGTCTTGATTCTCCTCCTCTGTCTGCCTTGGCACCATAGAATGTAAAGCTTTAGGAAATTCATGCCGTACTGTGAATTTTATGGCCCAGGTAAAGACACCAATCCTGCTGGGGGTAGGGGTGGTCAGAAAAGTCCATTTATCTTTGTGCAGGAGAAAGGGCTGTGAAAGGTTTGGGGCAATAGACAGCCTTGACCACCAGAAGCAGAATGGTAGAGACGGTCCTACGTGCCTGACCCAGGGGCCAAGCCCTTTTCTTGGGTGGAGCCAAATCAGGAGAACAAGGAAAACGTACTCCCCTCCTACTCAGACTAGCAAGTGTTCTTTCAAAATAACAGCCTTTTGTGGGCAGAGAAGAGGGAAAACAACAGAGAAAAACTCCTGAGTTTGGGCACAAAGCAAAACACCAATCTTAATGGCAAAATAAATGTTAAGATAATTAATCTAACAAAATCAGTCCCCTAGTCATGAACTTACTAGAGGAATCGAAGTCAAGATTAAATTTTAAAACAAGAGAAGCCAGAAACAGCATCACTCCAAGCTAGGTGATTGAAAACCTCGATCATCACTGTTAAAATCACTGAAAAAAAAAACCCTCCTACTTCCTATTTGTATTTTTCAAAATACTTTTTATCTTATTCTCTACTGTATTAAATCTGATACTCGCCTTCAAACAAAAATTATGAAACAGTGATCAAAATAACACTCTCAGAAGAAGCACCAATCTCTAAACTAGACTCAGATATGACCCAAGTGCTTCAATTACCAGACAAAGAATTTAAATAACTAATTGACATGCTACAGGATTAAAAGAAAGATGGAGACCATGCATAATATGTATAGTAACTTTGGGGAGACAAATGTAGGAATGGAAAGAGTAAGATCAAATGAAATCTTAAAAGAGCTAAAAATGAAATAAACTGAAAAATGTTCTCATTGAAATTATATAAAGAATAAGTACCAGGAAAGAAATAAGTGAACTTCCATATGTCAACAAAAAGTAAACAAAGTCAAAAAAACACTGGACAGGAAAAGTCAGAAGGAAACAAGTACCCCAAATCTGTGGGATAATATCAAACAGTTTATGTACATATAGAAATAAATATTCCAGAAATAGAATAAGAGAATTAGTTTTAAAAAGTGGAGGCAATATAAATAAAGTAAAAGAACTTCAAAATGCAGTAAAACAACTGGGTCAGAATTCAAAAAGTGTTCAGAGACTACCACTAATCTGATCCTACATAATACATATTTAAACAGCTGAGAATCAAAATTGAAGTAAAAATCCTGAAGATAGTAGGAGTAAGTCAATTGGATACTTTATGTTGAAAGAGGGAAAGGCAAGAATGACAGAAGACCATGTATCATCAATTATACAAGTCACATGACAATAGAGAGCAATTTTCAGACACCCCTGTCTTTGTTAGGGTTACTATTCCTGTGACAAAACACCATGACCAAAAGCAACTCGTGGAGGGAAGGGTTTATTTCACTCATGGTTACATTTACCTGTCCCTCTTCAAAAGCAGTGAGGGCAGGAATTCAAACAGTGCAGGAACCTGAAGGAAGGAGCTGTTGCAGAGGCTACAGTGGGGTACTGCGTACTTAGCATGAATTCAGTTATCATTAGAGTCACTACCTTTATTTTATAAATGACATCAATGTCACTAAATCACTTATGCCAATGATATGATCACAATAATTAGAGTTAGAAATTAAATGCAAGTCTGATTTCCAATCTCATGTCTCCTCTTAGAGCTATAGAATCAATGTACTTTGAGACAGTTGCATCATGTGTAATGCTATGATTTACATTTGAAGTGTTCCTCTAAAAGTCTCAGGCATGATAAACTATTAAAAGGTAACTGGATTCCAGACACTAATGTTATCAAGGGTCAATCCCCTGATGATTTCACACTGAATGAGCTAGTAGGAGGTGGGTGGGGTCTTGTTGGAGGAAATGAGGTTAGAAGATGTTCCTAAAGATGTTATCTTGTCCTTTGCCCCAGTCTATCCCTCTCTGCCTCTTGGTTGCCATGGGATGAGCAGCATCTCTCTTCATATCTTTCCACTGTGGCAGTTTTGTCTTATCATAGGACTAAAGTGATAGAGGCCATCAACCATGGACTGAAACCTCTGAAATCATGAACTAAAACAAATCTGTTCACTCTTAAGTTGCATTCTAAGGTATTTGTCACAGTGGTTAAAATTATTGACTACTAAACATAGTGATAGAAAAGTCTAAATAAAATGTATAGAATCTGAAAAAATATGTGCTCTTTGCTGTGGGCTGAATGAAATTTCAGTCCTGTAGGAATAGTCAGTGTTCAAATAAGTCTTCCCCATTTTATGCAAATGTCTTTAAAAACTATTCATATATTAATATCTTAATTTAAAACATGCTTCCACCATGTTGGACTGGGCAGAGCAAGCAGGCAGGGCTGTGTTGGTCCTAACCACACCCACTTAGCATAAAAAATAGAGTTGGACTTGGAGGAGCAAGCAGGCAAGGCTGTGTTGACCCTAGCCATGCCCCCTTAGCATAAAAAAAGAGGCACTTCTGGTCATGACATAATTCCAAATACACAATAAAGACAGATTCAGATTTAAAAAAAGGCCTCTAAATGGGTCACAGTGTTGGATAAATGTAAGTAGGCTTGGGAGAGAGAAGAAAAAGAGTATAGAGAGTTATAAAAAAGAAGTAAATCATTTAGAGAACAATAAAACCAAATCTTTAAAGAGACAGAGTACAGACAGTTGGAGTGTCTGGATTATGCATATTATTGTGTTTTCTTTAAATTTTTTGGTATGAAGGACTAAGTACAGAAAGACGTTTCATTATATGGGCTGCTTAGCTAAACCAACATATATATTTTAAAGGTATCATAACTTCAATCTTTGGGTCTAAGGATTTGTTGCTTTGAAAAAGGGGTTCTTCTTTTGTTTTCACAGAGGATGAGAACCTGTAAAACCTTTCCAGATTAATGAGGTTCAATGGACCAATATCCCCCCAAAAGGTTGCCATAAACACCCCCAAAATTACTTTGCTAAATAAAAAAACAAAAAGTAGTTTGAAAAAAACTATGCCTAAATGATTGTTTATAAGTGTTTGTTTACATTTAAAGGGGGATATGATATATATATGAATAATTTGCATTGGTATGCATCTTGGTTTATTGGTACAAATTTAAGGTCAATTTTGTTAGATGTATATTTCTTCCCTTGATAAAGATATTGTGTTTGTGCAGCACATTAAAAAATATAATGTATAATTAAGAAATATAGGTTGAGTCATCTACAATAGTCAAGGTTCTAGTCATGTTAGGTTTTCTAGATATATAGAGGTGCATTTCAATTAGATAGGTATTCTTCAAACCTTTCAAAGATCTACAGAATATGGCATTAAAATGTTTTAAAAACTGAGGATTTAAAAACTACTCCTGCCAGCACCAATCTACTTCAAGAGGAAGACAAGCATCAAAGAAACTGCTTATGGAGTTTATTATCCATTTGGGCAAGAAACTGTTCTTGCCAGGACTGCTTGATGAATTGGTCATGCAGGACTCACTGAAAAATGACTGCTGAAGTTGCCTAAAGAAGGTGAGACTATCCTTTGGGATTTCTACTTCATGAAAGAGTCTGCTAGACATTCTACTAGACACAGAAAAAAGTGGCTAACACACTGCCAATATAGGCAAAACTGTCTTTGATATTTCCTGCTTCATGGAAAAGTCTGCCAGATACTATGAGCCTGTTTGATTATTTTCAGGAGTCTGTATGGCCAGGAAACAAACAAGCAGCCTCCTACTAGACCTACTAGCTTGATTTCCATTACTTGATCAGTCTGCTTTCTTATAGAACCCAGTACCATCCAGCCAGGGGTGACTTCACTCATAATGGTCTTGACCATCCCACATCAAGCACTAATTAAGAAAATAACCTACAGGCTTGTCCCTGTAGATTATTTATTGTTGTCTCTCAGATTACAGAGGCATTTTCTCAATTGAGGTTCTTTTCTCCCAGATGAGTCTAGCTTGTGTCAAGAAGACATAGAACTACTCGGCATAGCTACCTTAAAAAAGAGAAAAGTCAGCTCAAAGTTTTCTACTCAATCAAAATGCCTTTTAAAGTCAAAGTTGAACAAAAATCAACTCCAAATGAATCAAACACTTATGTGGAACCTATAACTACTAGATGAAAACATAGGGAGTACTCTTCAATATATAGTTATAGGTAAAGGTTTTCTGAATAGGACTGCACTCATTTTAAAACCAAGGTCAATGATTGACAAATGTGACTTCATGAAATTAAAATCTTGTATGCAACAAAGGAGATTGTTAAAAAAATTCAAAAAACATTTGAGTGTCTTTCAGCCATTTTAGATTCCTCTGTTGAGAGTTCTCTGTTTAGGTCTGTACTCCACTTTTTTTATTGGATTATGTGTTCTTTTGGTGTCCAATTTCTTGAGTTCTTTGTATATTTTGGAGATCAGACCTCTGTCTGATGTGGGGTTAATGAAGATCTTTTCCCATTTTGTAGGCTACCGTTTTGTCTTGTTGACCATGTCCTTTGCTTTACAGAAGCTTTTCGGTTTCAGGNATTCTGTAGGCTGTCGTTTTGTCTTGTTGACCATGTCCTTTGCTTTACAGAAGCATTTCAGTATCAGGAGGTCCCATTTATTAATTGTTTCTCTCAGTGTCTGACTGACCTTTGTCCTTTCAATATTCCTAGTTCGCTTGTCAATCACTGTCTGTTTTCTAGATCTCTCGTCCCCTCTGCCAGTGACACACTATTTGATGACTCTAACTTTGTAGTTTCAAAAGTTTGAACTCAAATGTGAGTCTCCCAGCTTTCATATTCTTTCTCAAGATTATTTCGGCCTTCAAAATTCCTTGATCTCTGTAGGAATCTTAGGATATAGGTTTTTAGATTATTTGGGCCTTTCGAAATTCCTTGACCTCTGTAGGAATTTTAGGATTTAGGTTTTAGAGTTTCTCCAGCTATAGAAGTGTCCCTGGGATTGTCAGGGAGCTCACTGAATCTGCAGATTGCGGTGGACAGAGCTGCTATCTTATGTCGTCACATCTTCTCGTCTACAAATGTGGACCCCATTGCTTTCACTGCTGTGTCCAGAAACCCGAGGGGACCAGCTAAGGGAGGGACAGGATTCTGTCATCTCATTCTGAAAGGTTCCTATTTGTCTTACAATGCCAACCATGTCCAAATGTGTTAGCTATCTCTAGAGATCTTGTTTCTGTTTTTAACATTTATCTGTTTCGTATGTGTGTCTGTGCACATGTGCACGTTTGCCATGGCACATGAGTGGAAGACGGGACAGATTGTAGGAGTTGGCTCTCCTACCACTGGAACTGCCCACTGGGATAAGTTTACCACATCTGGGGTTTCTCTAGCCTGCATCTCCCAACTTTTCTAAATTTCCTCTGCAAACCAGGCTTAAGGACTGCATGATTATGCTTAGTTCACGTGATCATGCTTCATCACAGCAATGCCCTCACCTCTTTAGTATCTCTTTTTGTGTTGGGGTTAATCATTGCCGTGACAAAATACCTTTCAGGAGGCTTAGAGAGAGGAAGTACCCATTTTGGTTTCGTTGTGTTTCATGGCAGGAGCAGAGCAGCTCACACCCTGATAGCCTTAGAGTAGAGAGGGTGCCTATGCCAGCAACCTTTCTCCTAATCCTCTCTTGCTAGCCAGGTATGTAGAGTGGTACCACCCACTTTCAGGGCAGGCTCCCCCACAGTTCATCCTCTCAGGAAACATCTTCACTGACATGTCCAAGAGGTGCTTCACAGTCTCCATCGGTTGAGGTGGTGAAGTCCAGCGTCATTAGGATCCCTCTGTCTGATTATGCCTGCTTTCTCTTGGCAGTGTTCCATGTCCCATTGTCTCCCGGTTGCTGCTTGTGATACTTGTCATATGTTCTGACCATTCATAAATGTCTACCTTCCTTACTTCATTTTTCCTGTAACATTGTAAAAACATTACAATGCATCCTTTAGACATGCCCTTTTCTTTTAGAAAATTCAGAAACTAAAGGTAACACAGGAGCCGGACATGGTGACTCATATCTCTGTTATTATGAGGCTGAGGCAAGAAATTTGCTAGGTCAAGGCCCACCTGGGCTACAGAGTAAGACCTAAGACCCTATCTCAAAAACAAGCTTAGAGGTACAGAACCACTGCTTGAGAGTGTGGTATCTCTGTATTTATTCTCTGGTCCAGTTTGTGCTCCTCCGTCTGTGTGTGCGTCTGTGTGTGTGCCCTATAGACAGCTGTCTTCTTACTGTTACCACTAAACAGCCCATCTGACAGAAGGCCACCTCACAGCCAGTGAGCACAAGTCCTGGTGAAGGGGTTAACTTGGGACAAGGACTCACAGGCATAGGGCCCTTGCTCAGAGCATCCCTGGCCGGTTCTTTGGAGACCAAAGTAGCTGTTGGAATTGAGAAGTGCTTTTGGCTGCTGAGCGGCATTGTTGGAAAAGCCATGGAAGGTAGTGACACTAAGGAGCAGGTGCGAGGGCTGTGAGGGCCCCTGTATTTCCTATATAGAGAAAGAATCTCACTTGTTGGGAGTCACAGTCTGTCTTCTCAAGAATGGGGAGTTTTCCTCTTGTCTTCCTGGCACTGCCTGAGGTAGAGAGAGGGCCTACCCAGGTTGCAGGTCCATCCCATTGTCCTCCACTTCCTACATATCCGCAGGTATTTGACAACACGCCTGCAGCCTTGGACGGCACTGTGGCAGCTGGTGATGAGATCACTGGGGTCAATGGCAGGTCAATCAAAGGAAAAACCAAAGTAGAGGTGGCGAAGATGATCCAGGAGGTGAAGGTAAGACCACTGCAGGAGCAGTTGGACCCCTGCAGGAACAGCTGGACCCCTGTGGGAGCAGCTGGACCTCTGTGGGAGCAGCTTAACCCCTGCAGGAGCAGCTGGACCCCTGTGGGAACAGCTGGCCTCTGCGGGAGCAGCTGGACCCCTGCGGGAACAGCTGGACCACTGAGGGAGTAGCTGGAAGTTTGCTCCAAAGTGTGAGGCGGAGGCTGTTAGGTCCCTGCTGAGCCACCCAGACTGCCAGGGGCCTAGCAGGCTTAGGGGTCACTGCCTACTTCTTTATAGCAATATAAGGGATATAGTTCACTCTCCTGGGCCCCTTGGACTGTCAGTAAATGCTAAGAATTCTTGGGACTTATTCTGAGCCCCTCTAAGCTTCCAGAAGTGCTAAACACTCAGACAAACTATGATGTCCCTGGTTGGAACTGCAGAGGCAACTAAATGCCAACAGTGACCTCCTGTGTCAGTGAATCCTAGTGACCACAGCTGGGCCATGTTTGCCCTAGAGTTTTGTTGTGGGGACTGCTTCCCAAATTCCCCAGTGACTTCAGGCTGCAAAGAACCCTAAGCTCAGGCATCTCCAGGCCAGATATAGCCCATACCCTTCCCTCCTGCTAGTTCCCCACCCCAGATGTTCCATTGAGAGCCTTGCTTGATACAATGTCCTTGTCACTCTTAAAACAAGCATGGCTGTCTTGCTGTTCCCCCACAGTTGAGCCACTGGAGACCCTTGGGAAAGCCGGTGAGCGAGCTGCATGAAGAGTGCAAAACCACAGATGACAGGCAGTCCCAGAGTCAAGGGTGGGCCCAGCTTATGTAGACTGGGGCAGCACCTCAGGCCCCCAACCCCAGTCAGTGCCTTCCCCTTCCTGTTGCTATCCTCCAAGGCTCCAGGACCAGCTCCTACTATCCCCTGCCTTAAAAAATACTTTTTTATTGGATTAATTTATTTTATATGCGTTTTGACTGCAAGTATGTATGTGCATCACATTTGTGCTTTGTGCCCTTGGAAGTCAGAAGAGGGCATCAGATTCCCCGGCATTGGAGTTACATTTGGTTGTGAACCACCATGTGGGTGCTGAGAACTGAGCCATCTCTTCAGCCCCCACTGTCCCCTTCCACTCAGACAAAAACCACCCTGGTCTCCCATGGTCCTGTTCCTGAGTCACCCTGGTATTTAGTCCTCACAAAGGAGAGGATGATCTCGTAGCTCCTCCTACTGCCCTTCCAGGGATCAGGCAAACCACAGAACTCAGGGCCACGTCAGTCCCAAGGGAGCCCTTCACACTCTGCCCCTTAACTGACTGTATTGGTTCACTTGGTCAATGCTGTGGGTGTATGTTTCTAATCCAAGTTTGGTGTGACTAGATTCAGTCCCAGTCTCAAAGGCCTTAGAACTGCAAGGACTAGAATGACAATGGTGGCCTCCTGTGGTCAGAAACCCTCCCCTGAGCAGCCACTAGAATATGGGACTAAGTGAATCTTCAAGTTACTCAACCTCTCCTGCTGGACTGGAGTCCCTGAGAAATCCTGCTTCTTGTTGGTGTTCTAGTGCAGACGTGTAGAAAATAATCTCTGGGAGGGCCTGGAGCTGGCAGCCACTGTCCTAATTGTGTCTGTGCTGCTCTTGCAGGGGGAGGTGACCATCCATTACAACAAGCTGCAGGCGGACCCTAAGCAGGGCATGTCCCTGGACATTGGTAAGCCGGGCCAGAGCAGCCGTGTGCCATGGACTCTGGCTTTTTCTGTCCAAGCTGGCAGAATGGCTGGCAGTAGCCATTCCCAGGCCCCTGGCCCTACATTCTCACTACTCTGTGTTTTACACCTCCCACTGCCAGACCTTGGCCTGTGTGTCATGGCCTCTCCTGTAGTGTACTTCTAGAAAGTCTAGGGTGCAAACTGGACCTTATGGGTGGCTATTTGGCAGGTTGCCTGTGACTGGAAGGGCAGACCTTGCTTCTGTAGAGGCCTTGAGACAGCAATAGTTAGCTGCAGCTTCCTCTGGATCAAGCACATGACAAAGTATAAGGCACAAGAGACTTGGCAGTCTATTGGCAGAGCCCCCAGATCAGCCCGTGCTCACCTACAGCCCACAGCCCGTTAGCACAGAGGCTAAGGGCAAATGAGCTCACCAGTTGTTTATTTAAGTAGCACTGGCTGTCCTGGAACCTGCTCTGTAGACCAGGCTGGCATCTAACTCAGAATCTTCCTGCCTCTGCCTACCAAGTACTGGGATTAAAGGTGTGTGCCATCACGCCTGGTCTAACATTCTTGTTCTTGAGCCCTTCCAAGACCTTAGCTGGTTATATGCAGTGACCAGCCAGTGACACTTAATGGTGCCTACTACTGTGATGTAATCAGCTTGAGAACCCACCTCCAGAGCCTTGCCTTGGCACAAGTCATCGCACATGCTGGCTGGAAGGGAGAAGGGACAAGGCCCCCTCTGTCTGGGCTGTCAGCCACTGCTTAGCATGGATAAGCTCTGTGCTCTCAGTGACACCGCTGGCAGACAGCAGGTCTCACTTTGTGCTGAGTATTCCGTGTTTAACTGTATGGCTTCTCCAAGATGGAGCTGAGTAGGACAGGTAGCCCAGGACACACGCTGCTGAGAGCCACTGCTTCCTGACTGCTCCAGACACCAAGCCCCGGGCCAGTTTTCTCCATCCACTGGCACAGCCTCCAGTTGTGATGGGGCTCAGGCCTACCTAGATGGCCTAGTCAGCAGCACACTCAGTGGCTCCTTCTCTCTTGCCCCAGTGTTGAAGAAAGTCAAGCACCGGCTAGTGGAGAACATGAGTTCGGGCACAGCTGATGCCCTGGGTCTGAGCCGTGCCATCCTGTGCAATGGTGAGTCCTCCTCCTTCCAGCCTGATAGTCAGCTGTCCATTAAGCTAACTTCCCTGCCTCAACCTAGACAGCCAAGTCACACCTTTGTATCCCTGGGGTCCTCTTCTTCTCTCCAAGAGCTACTCTGTCAGCTGTGGGCTTTAGGTCACTGCCTGGCGGTGGGGAGGGGACAGACTTGGGAGGACAGGTACCGCTTCCAGCTTGGCTGAGTCCCACTCCACTGTCAGCATGTTCCCTGCCCAGACACACTTGTCCTGCTCCTGTGCTGTCCACCTCAGTCCTGCCCTTGACCAGGAGGTGGCGCTGCCACCCTTGTCACCACTTCCTTTGCTGTGCTCAGAGAAGCGGTGTGTGGGCACTTTACACACAGGCAGACACATGCACTGGATGTCTCCCCAGGAGGCCGATAGAACCCCATGCTCCTGCTCCTGCCATCGCCAGCCTATGCTTATAAATAGCAGTGCTATGCGTGTACTTGGGGAGGATAAAAATACCCATGGAAACCGTGGGCTCAGCTGGGCACACGGGCATTATCAGCTGGGAGAGTGGGGGTGGGGCCTGAGCGTGTTCCAAATGGGGTACAAAGTGGCGGCTGCTATTTTCAGCCCCGTGGTGCCTATAAATCCTCGTTACTGTAGTCACCATGCATTGAGATGGAATTAGAACTGGTTGTTGTTTCCCCGAACCTTGCAATTTCCCTGGCTGTAAATAGGATTTCTAAAATTGAAGCTGTCATGATGTCCCATGACCCAGCTAAAAACAACTGTGCCTGCTGGCCATGTGCTTGTGCTCCAGGGAGCTAGGACCTGGAGGCTGCGGTGACCCACAGCCTCCTGAAGACTTCTAAGGTGTCCACTCTACCCCGATTCTCCCACTCACATCCCCCACACAGCCAGCTCTCCTGTCCAGAGAGAAGTCTCTGTGTGGGCCGTGTCCCTCCCCTCCTGCTCAAAAGCTCCTGCCTGAGCAAACACACCAAGGCCAGGGGAGCCGGGCTCTGTTTGCTTAGGCATGGCTCTATGACTCTAGGCAAGTTGCCTATCACTCAGCTTCCTCTGTAGAATAGGCTGAGTGGTCCCTGCCCACAGGTGCAGGCTGTAGATGGGCCAGGGGCTGTCAGGGGGCGTTCAGTGTACTGGCTCATAGCAGGGTGACTTTGTGTGACTGCAGGTTCTCTCAGGCCTGGTCAGGGTTACCCCCTCTCATGAAACGTGTATGTACTTCGTCCCCACAGGTGGGGACAGATCAGAGTTGGGAAGCCCAAGGAGGTCCATGCTCCCTGCACTCCCAAATCTATGTCTATAATGCTTTCTACCCTCCTGTCAGCCTCCTCCCATTTCTAGCTCCAGCCCCTGTGGAGCTGAGGTGGCTGTTGTTCCCTTATCCCCTGCCCCAACCTATTCTGGTCACTGGCTACTGGCTGAGCTCTTCTGGACCTGGAGTCCAAGGGGTCTTGGTTTTACCACAGTCACTCCCTGGACCTAATGTGGTATTGTGTAACAAAACTGTTTTTTTCTTTAAATTTCTCAAAGACTTGTTTGTTATGTATACACTGTTCTGCCAGCATGTACGCCTGCAGGCCAAAAGAGGGCGCCAGATATCATTACAGATTGTTGTGAGCCACCTTGTGGTTATGGGAATTGAACTCGGGACCTCTGGAAGAGCAGCCGGTGCTCTTAAGCGCTGAGCCATCTCCCCAGTCCACCTCTTTTTTTTTCCTTACTAAGGAAAACATTTAATTGGGGCTAGCTTACAGTTTCAGAGGTTTAGTCCAACATTATCATGGTGGGACATGGCAAAGTGCAGGCAGACATGGTGCTAGAGAAGAAGCTAAGAGTCCTACTTTTTTTTTTTAAAAAATTCTTTATTGATTCTTAGGGAGTTTCATATCATGTACCCCAATTCTGCTCACCCCCATATCTTCCTTTCACACCTGCTATGCCCCCCCACAAAAGAACAAAACAAAGCAAGCAAACAAACAAAAGCCAAAACAAAAAAACCCAAAGCAACAACAAAATGATCTCTTTGCTTCTCCTCCTTTCCCGCTTTTCCACACCTCTCCACTCGTCCTGGTGGCATTGGGGGCTTTGGTGTGGCATGTCATATAGTATGCCCCTTTGTTCTATCAGCTTTACTGGCAAGTGTTCATTGCAGTAAGTCCCTGGTCTGGCTCAAGGCCTCTGCTTTCTGGCACACCATCATCATTGGAGCCTCACCAGAACTTCCCTGGGATATCCTGTGGCCACCACAAGTCGTGGAGATCCTGCGGGCATTGTTCCACAGGACCAGTTCTTTCATGAGCTCTAGAAGGTCCTAGATCAGGTTGATGCTAGGGTGGGCCAACCCAAGGCTTGGCTGTGGGCCTGGGTGGTAGCCGAACTGGTGATGAAACTTTACTTGAGGAGCTGCAATGCCCATGTCTACTTACTCCAGATAGGGAGCCCACGGCAGACCAGATACAGCTGTCACCCAAGTCCACCTTGGTGAATCACTGAGAGGTCCCTACAAGAGTAGAAGTGACTCAAAGACAACTACATCACCAAGGTCCACCCCAGCATGAGTGACAGCCCACAAAGCTGGGACCCTGGAGTGCATTGCACAGCCTGCAGGCAGCTCAACAGGTTGGAGAGCGTCCTTTCCAGGTGCTCAGTTGGTCCAAACCTCTTCAGGCAGCTTGTCTGGTCTCTGTCTTCCTCAGCATAGCTCAGTTAGTCTGAGAGGGACTCTGGGCTTGTGTACTATGGCAGCAAGGGGTCAAGTGAATTTGGTGAGCTGGAGAGATAAGTGGGTACTTAGTCTATGTCTGTTTGGCTTTTGGCTCTGATCAGCAAATTCTTCTAATGTAAGACCTTCCTCCAAGGCCTCCCGAATCTCTTTCCCTGTACTCCAGCCAGTCCTGTGCAGTCGTCTCAGCCACCCTGGCCATGACCAAAAGGCCTTTCTCCTCTCTAACTGCTGTGTGGGGAGCCTTGGCTGCTGGCCCAGGGTTTGCTTTCTGGGCCTATGGGAAGCTACCCTTGAGTCTGGCCTCACCCTCATACACTCATGATTTAGGGAAGATCCTATATTGAAAAGGCCATCAGCCCCTGAGTAGGTGGAGTGAGGTTCCTGACATGGGTCCTGAGCCAGCTCTGCCTGACTCTTGCCTCTCGATGTTTTCTGGGGAGTTGATGAGTAAGGCCTGGGGCCCAGACTCTACCCTAGACCTGTTTTTGGCAGAGGCTCAGGGGGCTACCCTTCCTCTCCAGTGTGGGCTGGGCTGGGTTGTTACCCTCCCTGTTCTTGACCTCCACAGACGGGCTGGTAAAGCGGCTGGAGGAGCTGGAGCGCACTGCCGAGCTGTACAAAGGTAGGTAGCCACCAAGTGCCTGCTGCTGCTCTGCCCTGGGGACCCTGTCCTATAGAGTGGGAGTGGGCATCCTTCCAAATTCCTACACGCCCAGAGAGATCCCCTAGGAGACTGTCATACATAATCCCAGCTGCCTGTCACATGGCATAGAGGGCCAACTCAGCCTTCATCCCTAGGCCTTAGGGAAAAGCCTGGGGACCTAATGCCCAGTGAAGACCTCAGGTGGAATGTGAGGCTAGGGGGCCAATGTGATCCCTGATTTCTGTCTCCATCTTCTGTCACTTGGGTTTCTTCCCACAGGGATGACCGAACACACCAAGAATCTCCTACGTGCCTTTTATGAGCTGTCACAGACACACCGGGGTAATGGCATCCCCAGACATGCCATGTGACCCTGCAAACCCCTGTCCCTCAGGGCTCAGTGACACTGAACAGTGAGGTGTGGCTAGGTTCCTCTCTGGGGCCCTTTTCATCCCTATGTCAAGGCCAACACTCAGCTCTGACCTCCAGCCTCACACTGGGTGGCAATGACCATGGAGCATCTGGTCCAGCTGGCCTTTGGAGGATGCCACGCACCTTGCTGCTACTTACAGTGCCAGCAGCATCTCTTCATGTGGTCTCTTCAGTTCCATGTGGGCAGGAAAGACACAACCCCATTTACTGGCGAGGAAATGAAGCCCAGACAGGAAGTGTGCCCAGGGCTCAAGGTTGGAGAGCTGGCATTTGAACCCAGGGGTCCAGATTCTCAGCCTGGCGCTCTGCTCTCACCTGGCATGACCACCGTAGATTTTCACTTGGCCTTTTCTTTTCTGGTCGGTTGGGGGGACAAAAACTAGCTCCCCAAAGAGCCTAAGCTCAGAATGAGGATGCAGCTCCTGGGGAGTATGGTCCAGGCCTCTTGGAGATGTACCTCCTTCTAATGTAGACCCTTCGAGCAGACCTGGGCTTTCTGTTCATCATGCCCCTGTCCTGCTGCCCAGCAAGCCCCTGGCTTCTCCATTAGGGGATCAAGTGGGGGCTTCAAGGCAAACTTGTCATGCAGCCTTTGGGGACGTGTTCTCTGTGATTGGGGTGCGGGAGCCGCAGCCAGCAGCAAGTGAGGCATTCGTGAAGTTTGCTGATGCACACCGCAGCATTGAGAAGTTTGGCATTCGGCTCCTGAAAACCATCAAACCGGTGGGTCCCTCAGAGTGCATCATGCCCCACTGGCCAGAGCAGGAGGGACAGCTTAGCACAGGAAGGGTTCTGGGCTGGAGTCAGGTGCTGGATGTAGACACTAGCTTGGTCACCTCTGTGGCCCGCCAGCCATCAGTTACTGTGCCTTCCTGCATTCCTGTTGACCTCAAGACTGCTGGGTCACAATGTGCCCTTGGCCTGACATAGTCTTCTACCCTTGACATATCTGTGCCATTTGTCACCCAACCTCTTAGATGCTGACGGACCTGAACACGTACCTCAATAAAGCCATCCCTGATACGCGCCTCACCATCAAAAAATACCTGGATGTGAAGTTCGAGTACCTGGTGAGTATGTGCAGTGTCTGGATATGAAGTTCGAGTCCCTGGTGAGTGTCTGCAGTGTCTGGATGTGAAGTTCGAGTCCCTGGTGAGTGTGTGCAGTGTCTGGCCAGCCGCAGCGCACCAACCCTGGAGGCCAGCCCTGAGGCCAGTAGCTGTGCCCTGGCAGGCAGAATAGGGTCAGACCTCTGTTGAGTCAGGAGTTTGGGATTGAAGGCCTTACACATCAGAAGCAGCCTAGACTCTGCATTTCCACACCAGGGGAGCTTGGAGCTACTTAGAACCTGGGAGCAGAAAAGCTCTCATTCTCTGTCATTTCTGCCCCTTGGGACTCCCTGAGCTCCTTAGCAGCTCAGACTAGGTCCGGGATACTTCAAAGGACATTCAGAGTCCTAAATGATAATCAAATTATCAAAGAAGCCAAGAGAATGAACTGTTAAGGATTCAGGCTTTTCCTAGGGCACTTCTCAGAGCCTTGACTAGGCCTGTGCACAGCATGACTTCAAGAAGCTCCTAAGCTCCTTTGCTCCACCAGCACCACCGCACAGTACCTTTTGGTTTTGGTTTTGTATCTTTGCTCTTCTGGAGATAGAGCCCTTATGCATGTGAGGCAAGTACTGTACCACTGAGCCTCACCCTCCAATCCGCAGAGCTGCTTTTGGATTTCTCAAGCCTTCAGGCCTGCACCCCCAGGGGAGTGCCTCATCCCTCTGCTACCCCTTTCCTGGGCCTCTGTCCGTATCTGCTTCCAGCCTTTCCCAGGTGGTCCAGAGCTAGGTGACCTGTGTGGCTGCAGTTCTCTTGGTGTGTCCAGGTTCCCAGGTGACCTGAGGGCATAGGGAGGAATGGTAGGGGGAGCTGGAATCGTGAGGATGGGAGTCCAGGAAGATTGGCCACTGACTTCCTGGCCTTATCCATTCCATCCTATACAGTCCTACTGTCTAAAGGTGAAGGAGATGGACGACGAGGAATACAGCTGCATTGTGAGTACTGAAGGGGCCCAGGCTGGTATCGGGAGGGCTTGGGGTGCCCACACTGCCCCTTCAGAGGGTTCTAGGTCTGCCAAGAGTATTGAGTGTGTCGGGCATCCTGGGGTCTTAGTTCCTAGAGTTTGGGGTTATCAGCCCATTTTACCAGCTCTTCTGGCTTGGAGTACCAGCTAGTTTGTCATGAAGTGACTGACTCCCCAGTACTCTTTAGGCCAGGTACCCCATGGTTGTGAGGCTCCTGTAAAAAAAGCTTACTGATTTCACTTCTGAGCTACGCTTTGGTTTTTTAAAGAAAAGTTAGTGTTTTTTGTTTTTATATACATGAGTGTTTTATGTGTGTGTGTGTCCATTCTCTTTTTTTTTCTTTTTTTTTTGGGGGGGGGTTCAAGACAGGATTTCTCTGTAGCTTTGGACCCTGTCCCTGGCACTAGCTCGTGTAGACCAGGCTGGCCTCGAACTCACAGAGATCCACCTACCTGGATTTCTGCCTCCCGAGTGCTGGCATTAAAGGTGTGTGTTCATTTGCATGGCTGGCATCTGTGGAGGTCAGAAATTACAAGACAGTCGTGGATGCTGGGAACTGAGCTCAGCCTCTGAGAATAGCGAGGACTCTTAACCACCGAGCCACTCTCCAGCCCCTGGTGGTTTTTCATTGTTTTTGTTTCTAGTTTGTGACTTGTTTGCAGTCAGGGTCCATCTTTTGACCAATATTTATTTCATGTGAGCTGTGTTTGTGTTTCTGTGGTTGATATTTCTCCTTCTTAAGTTACTGTTTTGAGCTTCTGTCTGTCACTGGCGTCTGAAGGGCCACTGTGGTACAGCCATGAGCTGGACCAGCCCTACAGCCTTCCAGCCCCATCTGTCCCTGGGAGGCCCAGGTCCGCCCAAGAGAGCTGACAGGCTTGCCTGCTGCAGGCCCTAGGAGAGCCCCTATACCGAGTGAGCACAGGCAACTATGAGTACCGCCTGATCCTGCGCTNGAGCCCGGTTCTCCCAGATGCGCAAGGATGTGCTGGAGAAGATGGAGCTGCTGGACCAGAAGCATGGTGAGGGGTGCTAGAGGCCTGTGCACTACCCGTTAGTCCTTCCTGGCACTTAGCCCCAGGGTGGGCACCATTCTCTCCCTGGATCAGAGATGAGGCCTAGAGAGGGTAGTCTCCCTGAGGCCCCAGGACCAGGTCCTGGTAGGAGTCCACCCAGAACCTGGCTGGGTTGAGGCCAGGGCTTGGGTCTGTGGTCCACTCACTCAGGCAGCCTTCTCTATTTCCTGGGCTTGGAGTTTGGAGGACTAAATGACCAACTAGGCAGGGCAGGAAGCCTTTGGCTATACCCCTTTCCACCCGTCCTAAGACCAGGGGTCCCAGTAAGTGTCCCAGCAGGAAGGACAGGCCAGCTCTAGATCTTCCCTAAGGAGGCAGCCATAGCCACTGGGCCTGTCTGCTCACCTTCTGCCCCAGTCCAGGACATCGTGTTCCAGCTACAGCGCTTCGTGTCCACCATGTCCAAGTACTACAATGATTGCTATGCAGTGCTGCGGGACGCTGACGTCTTCCCCATTGAGGTGGACCTGGCACACACCACTCTAGCCTATGGCCCTGCCCAGGGTGGCTTCACTGATGGAGAGGATGAGGACGAGGATGAAGATGGGGCAGCTAGGGAAGTGTCCAAGGATGCATGTGGGGCCACTGTGCCCATGGACAAGGGTGGAAGCTGGTGTGACTCCTGAGTGCCCCCTCAAGTGAACCTGGGGGGCAGGGCATTGGGAGGACCGCAATGGGAGTGGGGCAGGGCCACTGTAGGACAGCAAAGACGTGTAGCGGTGCATAAAAGCCTGCTGGCTTGGGGCGCCTGCCTCCCTGCTCCTCTGTCCTCGCACAGTGAACCCAGGCTGCAGCCTGAAACCTGGACTCTGGTCCCCATCCTTCTTTCCCACCTCCCAACCGGAGGGAGAGCTGGGCCTTGAACAGAAAAGAGGAGGGGCTGGAGCAGACAGAGTGCAGGACCTGTCCCTGTGAGTACCTCAGTGGTGCCAAGCCTGCAGGGAACAGGAGCTGGGTGGGCATCCGAGGCTGGGGCCAGCATATGAGGCCGGCCCCTTGAGTTCACATGCACACCTTCGCAGCCTATATTTATTTGTTCCCGTCTTAGCCTCAAGGACTGAATTCTGGGCCTGTATTGAATAAACAGAAACCCAGACAGAATGGACGGGCTCCTTGCAATGGCTCAGACCCTCTGCAACCAGATCTCAGCTGCCTTCTGGTCATGAGGGCGCATGAGACACAGGCTTAGGCAGTTCTCTCTGTGTCCATCACTCATCTCTCGCAGCACCTGCAGGAGCAGCTTTCTTGCTCCCATTGAGAGGGTTGAGAGGCTCAGGACCATATATGAGAACAGTGGGACCCGAGCTTGAGTCTGCAGGTCACAAAGCCTTGACTGTCACCTGCTCCCCTCTTCCAGCATCATTGAGCACTCTCCCTTCAACCCTCTGTGTTGCTGGTTGTGAAATAAACCTTTGTTAGACACTCACTGCTCAGGGAAGACTACTCCAGGAGTGCCTGCTGAGTTCAGGGTGCAGGGGGGCGCTAGGGAGATGCTGCCACCCTTAGGCAGTAGTCTGCCTTGGCTGCTTTGCCTGGCTGGGTGTGGTGCACACCCACAACTCGTTTTCTCTGCAATGCCCATTAGGACAAGGGATGTGGCTGTCTTGAGAACAGAACAGGCAAGGAAGGTGCAAGGTGGTGAGGTCCAAAATGGAAAAGCACCTTTGCTTGTGGCTTTGAGCTCTGCAGTCCTGCAGAAACCGGTAGGATTCTCAGGCAGGCACTGGAGGTGGAGGGAGATGGTCTGTCACCGTCCACCCACATAGGGCCCAGCAGCTGTCTGGCCACACTGCATCTCTCAAGAGACATCAGTTGATGGTCAAGGGCACAGATCAAAGCCTACAGCTTGAAGCCGGGCATAGTAGCACATGTCTTTAATCCCAGCACTCTAGAGGCAGAGGCAAGTGGATCTCTGTGAGTTCAAGGCCAGCCTGGTCTATGAAGTGAGTTCCAGGACAGCTAGAGCTGTTGCAGAGAAACCCTGACTCAACAACAACAAACAAACTACAGCTCTGGACCCAATAATGGCCTCTGCGCAACCCAGGGCTGATTTCTGCCCCCCTGATGTGTGTTTCCCTGTCTGAAGTGTGGATAAATTCTACTTCATTGGGTTTAGAAGAATCAGTAAGCTAACATAAAGGGCTTAGAACATTGTTTGGCCAAGAAAGCACTCTTAGGAAAATGCTTAGATAAAATGCTGTCCCTTCTGGAGTCTGGGAGCCATAGGTGAGCTTAAGCAACTGAATATTGCCTGGGTTCCCCAAACCTTGGAAATGAGGCCCAGCTGGGACCCATAGGTGGGAAGGGACCATTTGTGGTAGAAACTCCGTTGAGGTCTCCTAGCTAGAAGAGTGAGACAGGAAGACCCTCACATGGGTCAGAGTGCATGTGCCGTGTGTGGCACTTGGGTGACTGAGGCGGAATCCCTGGTTGAGAGAGGTCATGGCCAACAAGTCCCTGTGGTAGAGAGCAGGTGCCAGGGCCACTGATGAACACAAAGCCCTGTCGTCAGGAGCAGTGCTCTGACTAAAAGTGATGGGCCACTAGAATGTCCTCTAGAGGGGTGGCTACTCAGGGCAGCGAGGGGACATGCACACCTTGAGGGCCTCTGAGGTTTTGCTGCTGACTTGGCTCTTATGCTCTCTGGAACTGATTGTGAAGTCTGCACAGGAAGAAGACCCAGGGTCGGTCTCTGCCCCTGACCCTGTGCCTCTCATGCAGATGGCAGCCAAATGGGCTTCAGTATATAGCACCCCCCCCCAGCCCCCAGTGTCTCTAGCTAGTGCCATTCCTTACGGACTCCAATGGCTCAGGGGACCTTATGGGGACCCTTCTGGCTATTCTTCCCTCTCCCCAGCTCACGTGGCTCCCGCCCTGGCAGGCACAGGGGCAGGATATATCTTTCAGTAGATAGAGTTCCTTTATCAACTTGTACTCCTGTCAGCCACAACTTCACTGGGAATGAATGGCCTGGCAGATGGGGTACCCAGTCAATCACCCCAGGCTGCCTCCCCTTGAGCCAGGCCCTCAGAGGGGAAGCCATGTAATGCCTACTGGCCATCTGCCTAATGTCTACACAGACTCATGACCCAGCCCAGGTACTGTTTCCACCTCTGGTTCAGGTCCTGGGGACCCAGCCCTGGGGCTCAATGCCTCCAGAGCCTCAAGGCTGCCAGGCTCCTCAGTGCTGGCAGGCATTGGCTCAGAATCCCTCTCAGCATTCGCATCCTCAATGTCACCGGCTCCTCCCTCAGCAGCTGAACCCGATGGGGTATTCTTAGAGCAGTGCAGGCAGCAGTAGGTGGTGACTGCCATGAAGACTCCAGCCAAGGCCACCTCAGAGCCAGCAAGGTAGAAGATGATCTCATAGTTCTTCAGGGCATCCACCAGGCGGCCTGGAGGGGAGGGGAGCTGTGTCACAACCTGTCAGGGTCTTCTCTAACTGGGTGGGACTTATTGGTGATACACATATGCCCTGGCTTTATTCCTGATTACAAATGCAGAACTCCATGTGGATCCTTTCTTGTGAGGCCCAGAATGTCACTTCCCCTCCCTGAACCTCAATCTAATGCTTCTGAAGATGCTTTTATATAGTCTATGAGGTTCCCCCTCCACATCAATGCAAGCCTACAGCGACTTGGCCCACTTGTGGGTGTTAGGGTGGCAGTGTAGCTGGACCTGGCTAGCAGTAGGGACTCCTAACTCTTTCTACATAACCTGGTCTGTAGGGGTTTGGCCCAGCATCCTCATCAGGAACTGCAAGCTATCCAAACTGAGCTGGTGAGGCACCTGAACACAGGCTGGGAAAGTGGGGCTCTGTGCTCAGGAAAAGAGGGCTCATCCCTTCCTGGGCACAGTATCTTCATATGTGGGGGAAATCTGTAGTTCTGTTGTGGGGGACTGAACCCAGGACATCACACATGCTAAGACAGCTCAGGGTGACATGCCCAGTCTCCACTGTGTTTTCTTCCATGGGCTTCATTCTAGACTATTCCCGTGTCCACACCAGGCTGTGGTCTTCGGGAAGTTTCCTGGTGACCATGACTTCACAGCCAGTCCTGTCTCCGGCCATACGCAGTTTTGGAGTGCCCTTCACTGGACCTGCATTTTTAACTACTAGGTCCACCCAACAGTAGGTGGTCCCTGGGCTTCCAGGAGGGCCAGCTTTGAGGCTCTTGGGGTGGTGGGCTTGAGAGAGGGTACCCACACATTGCCTCGGGGGCTTTGCCTTTCTTATTGGGTCAAGCAGGAAGACAAAGCTTGCATTAGATACTCTGCCATCTGGCTGGCTCTGAAGGAAAAGATGGCAGCTTACTCATCTCTGCTGCAGCCTGGGCTCTGCTCTTCATTCCTGAAGCCTCTCTCTCACTTAAGGCTGGCCCTCTGGAGCCTCGGGACAATCAGACAACTCAGGAAGATGTCGGGGCCCCCACCTCTACCTTTCCTGTCTTAGCCCAGCCCTCACTTGTACAGTGACACTTTCCCCCAGCAAACCCCCCACCAGCCCTTCACACTGTGCCCTCACCCGCTTGAACTACTCCAGGATGAGAAGAAGCCTTGGCAGACAGGTGCTAGGGGCACCAGCACCTCTCCTCTGCAACTGTCATCTGAGCACCCCTTCTCTGCCCCTAGTCAGGGCTGATTCCCTGTACTGGCCTACAAGCTGGCTGAACTAAAGGATCCACACACATTCAGTCCAGGTTAGCTCTCTGCAGGGGCAGATCCGGGTCCACAACTCGGGCTAAGTTTCTGAATGTAACCCGCTCCCCAGCCTTACCGCTCTTGCACAGGGCCTTCATGTTATCTGCTTGAGAAGACTGACATGCATAGGATGCTTGGCTATTTGTGTATTTCTTCTTGAGACTGACCTTTGGCTTTTCCATCCTCATCTCCCCTGGGGGTGGTCCCTGGAGGAGGAACTACCTGGTCGTTGAAGGAGTCCACCAACCAGGCTTTCCAGCAAAGGGGCCTGCCTTCCCCTCATCCCTGGAAGGTCGTCCTTAAGGGCTTCCCTTATGCTAACAGCTCCCCAGGCTTAGCTACCCTCCTATGGTGCACACCGGCAGAGGGCGGTCCTATGAGCACAGCCACGGCCTCCACGAGCAGTACCAGGCCCAGCGCACTGGGGAAACGGGGCGCACCGACGGTCGCCATGAGCACCTCGAACTGCAGCGCGCCCACCATGCCGTAGGAGAGGCCGAAAGCGATGCAGAAAGCCACGAGGGTGCCATAGGAGCGCGCACGAGCGCTGATCAGGTCCGTGAGCCCATTGGCCAGCAGGGCCAGGCTGAAGAGATAGGGGACATGGGGTCGCAAGCGTGTCAAGCCCGCCAGGGCACCGCACGCTGGCCGCGCCACG
>LOEQ01002707.1:132591-152302 GCA_001685075.1 Bramus lutescens
AAGAAAGAAAGAAAGAAAGAAAGAAAGAAAGAAAGAAAGAAAGAAAGAAAGAAAGAAAAGACAAAACAAGAAAAAACAAGAAAAATGTGGGTCAGAGGACAGCTCAGACATCTTTGTAAGTGAGATTGCTGCCAAAGCCTGACTGGTGCTCCGAGTTGAGTACTGGAAGCCGAGTAAAGGCTAAAAGAGAGAACCAACCCCACAGAGTTGTCCTCTGATCCAATTAAACAAACGACTTGCATATGAACGAATAAGGGTTTGTATGCAAAACAAATCATAATTAATAATATATGCAAATGAATAGAGAAACAAGAGTGTTGTGAGATTGATTTTTACTCAAGGAAGAGAGAAGGAAGGAGCACCCCTGCTTCCTGCACACAGCTGACTCAGAAGGCCATGGCTTGCTCTCCCCAGCCCCACTCACCCGGCCCAAGAACTGCAGGAAGGTATTAGAAAGCAGCAGGTGCTTCTCGGCCAGGAAGCGGTAGCGCCGCTTCTCTTCCAGCTCGGCTGCACGCTTACTCTCGGACACAAAGGCCTGCATCTGTGCATGCAGCCGGTTCACGCTCTCCTAGGGGCAGAAGGAGAAGATTCTGGTTGGGGGCCTGAGCCACGTCCTCAGATGCCCCCTCTCCAGGCCTCCCCTGAATGCGTGGTTTGCACCTTCAGCCTGTGTCCCTCTGTCTCTGGTACCCTGCCATAGGGAGGATGATTTCTGGGAACAGGAATGAGAGGATGAGGGATGCTCTACTTGGAAGGGAGATTCTGGGGAGGGTAGACAGGAGCTCATCAAAAGGGCAGTAAAGGAAGCAGAGGTTAAACCGTAGGCTTGGGGTCCAAAGACTCAGTCGNTGGGAGTGCCCTTGGTGGGGACTGGATGCTTCTTTTCAGGCAGGCTGTGGGTAGATCTGTTTTTGCTACCAATCCAAGAGCCACAGGCCCAATGGTCCCATTTACTCAGTGAGGCTGAGGAAGGGATAGGTGCTGAGGATGGCCATTGGCGACTCTCCCCTGCTGTGATCCCCACAGCTGAGATCATTTTGGGTGGAGGCGCTAACAAGGGTGCTAGGGTTTCCCCCAGAGACCTGCTCCCAGCCCCTCAGCCTTCACACCTTCATCTCCCGCGCGTTCTTGTCCCTCTTGCGTTCCATGCGCCACAGCTCAGACATGCACTTCTCCAGGTTGGCAGCTCGGTGGCGATACTCAATCTCATAGTGCTGGGAGCTATCCTGAGGCAGGACAGAGAGACACGGGGATCCCCACATCAAAGAGGCCAGGGCTCAGAGTAGTGGACCAGGAGCCAGGGGCCCAAATGGGACTGTGTACAACTTGAGGCAGGTGGATGCTTGGCACTGGCCTTATCTGACCTTCTCTTGCGCCCGCGCGCATCTGCGTGCGCCCGCGCACATATGCCTTCTGTCTGGGAGTGGCTGGTGCAGAGGGACAGACTTACTTTGATGAACTGCATGTCCAGCTTGGTATTCTTCTCCATGTGCTGAAGCAGGTCTCCGTGAAATGTCTGCACCTGTGAGGAGCACAGTTTTACTTTTCATTACAATGCTGCCCACCATATCCATAACACACCGGGCCCTGGCCCACATAACAGATAAACGGGGATGATAACGCTAGAGGAAGGACTGCAGAGTTGACCAGATGGTTTCTGGCTTGGAATCCTTCAGTGAATACGTCGAAGGCCCTTGGGTCTCATTTTGAATCAGTCTGGGCCTGTGTATTCTGTTCCCTCTGCCTGTAGTTCCTGATCCATCTTCAAATGCCCCTCTCCTGAGAACTTTTTCTGTCACCGCAGGCAGAAACCATGGCCCTCACTGGTTTCTATAATGCACACCCATTCCTTTGCTCTTCTGGCCATGGGGAAGAATTTACTGCAGTTCTCTGTCCACACTCCACTGGAACTGTACTGCGTATGGGGGAAGTGAGGCTCTGGTCCCCAGAGCATGGCAGGACCTGCCCTATACAAGTGTCCAGAGCTGCAGAAGCCTGGGAAGGGGGAGGCACGTGGGGAGCCCCTGTAAGCATCCCCTGGGTGGCAGGAGAAGGCTGCTAAGCTGAGATTCAAAAGAGCTGCGTATCAGCCCTCATTCTGCTTCAGCTGTGCTTTGTGACTTTAGACTAGTTGATCTCCCACTCTGGACCTCAGTTTTCCCAGAGCTTGGTCTGATGCTGTGGGCGGGGTAGGACCCTGGCACATCCCTATACCCTCTCTTGGCTTCCTTGAAGCCTCACGATGCTAGGGAGGAGTCAAGCCTGAGTCACTGGGTGCTAGCTGCATAGGAACAAGATTACCCCCACCCATCTGACAAGTTCACTTCTACCAGCTCTGAGTGCCTTTTCTGTGTCCTTTCTTCACCCATGGGAGGCTTCTTGCTGCTCCGGGCCCTTCACAAGGGGCTAATGTGCCACACAGAAAAAGAATGATGGGAGCTTCCCCATGAGCAGAGAGTTAGTATACTAGAATATTTTTAAGGGTCTCCCAAGGTTGTTCCTAAGAACTTGTTGGTGGCTGGTCTGCCAGGGACCCCCTGAGGCTCCTTTTCGTACAAGTCCTTGAACCACAGCAGCTGTCACCAGCCTGTGTCTGAGGAGGCTTATAAGAGCAGCAAACAGAAAAGTGCATCATTCCAGAACCTCATTTGAGCATTCTTGCTGGACGGGACCACTGGAGGGGTGTGGCCCTCACAGTGCTGTCTGTTTATATCTTACATCCCTGTCTACCTGCTCTCTTCATGATGCTGACTCACACCAAAGAGACAGTCTGGGGTTTCTGTGCAGGCGCATGCGTGTGTTCCTGAAAACCCCCGTCTTCTGCACAATCAGCAAACACAAACCACAGAGCCTGAGGAAGGCATGGAGCTGGGCACATCCTCATACCCAGGCCCCTGTGGGACCAGACTCACTCAGGATGCTTTAACTGGGAGAGCCTGCCTGTGGAGACCGTGACAGAGCAAGGCACGAACTCCGTGGGTGGCCATGTGAAGTGGAGCAGTCTGCCCTGACAGCCATGCTGCAGAATTCCTGCAAGGGTAGCCTGCAGGGCTCTCCGGTGCAGTGACAAAACTGAGGCTGCACATGGGGCTCCCATGTCCTGTGTGAGCTGAGGCACATGCTGTGGTCAAGGCCA
This sequence comes from Bramus lutescens, assembly GCA_001685075.1. Taxonomy (NCBI): domain Eukaryota; kingdom Metazoa; phylum Chordata; class Mammalia; order Rodentia; family Cricetidae; genus Bramus; species Bramus lutescens. The sequence continues at coordinate 135,731 of LOEQ01002707.1, forward strand.
CAGTGTGTGAAAGTCTCCCTCAAGCTGAAGTGGTCTAACAGAGACTGAACTAAAGCAAAGGCAGGTTAGGCTGAGGGATTCCGTCTGCCTGTCCTTACAGGGCACCTTCATGGCATTAGAGGATCCTGTGAAGTTCTGGACACAGACACAGGAAATCGTGCAATGCAGATCACGAAGCCCTATGAGGGGCCGGCAGCAGCCCCATCTTCCTTTGCAGCTTGGGTGTAAAACCCTGGCCCTAGCTCTACCCCTGAGCCACAGCCTCAGCTGGATAAGGAGTCTCTTGAAAGCTGCCGCAATGTAACAACCCTAGCTCTTCTCCCCTTGAGCCCCCAGCTCAGCCATCATGCCCAAACAACACTTTTCCAATCCACCTACGACAACGACACCACAACACCACAGCACGACATTCTGTGTCAGTCTGGAGATTCATCACTCCACACAATTGACACCCACTCCTCAGATGCCTTCCCTCAGCTTTGCAGCTTCGTCTGCTCCCCATGGGGCTCTGCTTCTGCTGCACCTTGGTCATCTCCTTGGTGCTGGTGTTGACAATTCACAGGTGCTCAGCCCAGACCCCATCCCTACACGACTGACTTTCCAGACTGCTGACGCCTGGCTAAAAAGTTGACAGCAACCCTGTAGGTCTAGCTCAGCAGTTCTCAACCTGTGGGTCGTGAGCCCCTTAGGGTCACATAGCAGATATTTACGATTCATAACAGTAGAAAAATTACAGTTATGAAGTAGCAATGGAAATAATTTTATGCTGGGGACGGGTCACCAGACCATGAGGAACTGTATGAAAAGGTCGCAGCATTAGGAAGATTGAGAACCATTGGTCTAGCTGGTCAGCTTGGACGTCATCCTCAGTTTCTCCCATTTACATCTACCCTCCATCTTTCAGAAGATTCTGGTAGCTCTCTCTAGCCTGATTTCTTCCCAGTACCACCCACCACACAGCCACCCTCCCTCACCACGCAGCCACCCCTCCCTGCAAGACTTCCTACTTCTGCCCTTCTTCCCTTTACCAAAGGTTCATAGTATGGGAGCCACACTCATCCTATTAGAACATAAGTCAAGCAACAAACAGCTAAGGTTTTATTTTTGAGACAGGGTCTTGCTATGTAGCTCAGGCTATTCTTGAACTCAAAATCCTCTTGCCTCTGCAATGTGTGATTACAGGTGTGTGCCACTTCACCCAGCTAAGCCACGAACAATTGGAAAATGAAGTTGGTGATGCCATTGACAACGACTTCAAAAACATCAGATCGGGCTCTGTGGACGGATGGTGGGTAAAGCTCTTGTACAAATGTGAGGATCTGAGTTTAAATACCCAGAACCCATTTAAAGCAGTACGCAATAGTCCAGGGAACCCCAGTGAACCTCTGGCGAGAAAAGACAGAGACAGGAGAATCCCTGAAGCTTGCTGGCCAGCTAGCCTAGTGCAGCCCTCTGCGAACAACAAAGACATAGTATCTCAAACAGGTAGGAGGCAAGGGCTGAGACCCAAGGTTGTCCTCTGACCTCCACAACTGCGCCTTGGCACATGCATACCTAGTACTCACATGCAAACGAACGCATATACATACAGTGCACACAACACACATAAAGACTTTAGAATACCCGAAAACCAGGAACTAACCTGTCCTCAGATATGTGAGATTGTTAGGCTGAAAACAACACATTACTTAGAAAAATAAACAAGGGCTCTAGCATAGTGATTTGAAGACACATGGTGATCCCCCCTCTCCAGAGCCATCCCTGTCAAACTCCAGCAGGCTTTCCTGAAGAAATCCATAGGCTAAGTTCGTGGATTATAAACAAATGGAAAGAGAAAAACAAAAACAAAACAAAAATCTGGGCGGTGATGGTGCATACCTTTAACCCCAGTACTAAGGAGGCAGAGACAGGCGGATCTCTGTCAGTTGAGGCCAGTTTGGTCAACAGAGATAGTTCCAGGACAGTCAGGGCTATATGGAGAAACCTTGTCTCAGAAAACCAAAATATAATAATAATAATAATACATAAATAACAGATAGATGATAGAGATAGATGATAGATTAGATAGATAGATAGATAGATGATAGATACATAGATAAACAGATAGATGGAAAAGGGTCTCGGCAGGCAAATGCTCTCAATGAAGAGAAGTAACTTTCTTAGCCTGCCTGGTCTCAGAGCTCACCTTTTGGCCTCCACAGGCATTGCATACAGGGACACATATAGGAAAACCCTCATACATATGAAATAAGTAAAAAATTTTTAATAAGACTAATATATATAACACATATATAACATGTGTGTGTTATATAATTTCTTGTGAGATGGTTTTTCTGTGTAGCCCTGACTGGTCTGAAGCACACTCTATACACCAGGCTGGCCTTGAACTCAGAGATCCTCCTGCTACCTATCTGACCCAGTGAATAGAGGGGCTAGAGAGATGGCTCAGTGGTTAAGAGCATTAGTTGCTCTTCCAGAGGACCCAGGTTCAATCCCCAGCACCCACATGGTGGGTCACAACCATCTCTAACTCTGGTCCTAAGATATCTGACACCTTTCTCTGGTCTCCAAGCCGACAAAACACCCATACACATAAAATAAAAATAAAACAAACAGATATTCAGTTATGGCACCAATAAACCATAAAATCAGGCATCACAGCATGATAGATAACCGTCAGGGTGCAGCCATGGCATGTGCACATGGGTGCTGACCAACAGTGTCCTCTTGGACTTCATACCTGCTCCACAAGAGGAGAGTCGGGCCTGGGTCTGAAAATCTGACCAACTATAGTGAAAGCAAGGAGGAGTATTTGGAAGGGTTTGGATGGAGGGAAGGGAAGAGAGAGATGATGTAATCTCAAAAATAAAATCATTAAAAGGAAAAAGGAAAAAAGAAAAGAAACAGATGGTTAGGCAGCTGGGTGTAGAGTGAGTGTTCGGAGTTTTCACAAACGAAAGGCTAAGATCGGGAGTCTGATGTGAATTCAAGGCCAGCCTGGGTTACACAGTGAGACACTGCAAAAATTGTCCATAAAAAGAAAAAGAAAAAGAAAAGACAAACAGACAAGCTAAGTCTGGGGAAAGGCAGTCATTGAATATGTACATCTGACAAAGGACTCATAATTTGATTATACAAAGAATTCCTATTCGCTGGGTATGTTGGCATTTTCCTGTAATTTTAGCACTTGGGAGAAAGAGGCAGGCAGAGGTCTGTGAGTTTGAGTCCAGCCAGGGCTACACCATGAGGCCCTGTCTCAAAAGAAAATGTCAACAATGAGTACAGCTCAATAAAAAATGGCAAAACACTTAAGCACATGCTCGTGAGAGACCACACACATTATGTCCGGTGAGCCCATCAAAGTCACGGTCATCCAGGGTATACAAAACAAAGCTATAGTGAGGAACATTCCATAGCCAAATGAGAACAAAACAGAAGACAGCTGACGGCACCGATGCTGGCAAGGAGCTGAGCAGCAGGGATGCTTGCTCGTTACGGTGGGGCACAAGGGTCAAAAAGCTTCAGAAACGTCTTCGGAGTTCTTTACAAAACTGACCATATGTCAGTCTCTGACCCGAAGATATCACTCCCTGCCGTCCAACAGAAAGGAAATCACAGATCCACAAAGGACTTCCACAAGTTCTCAGCGGCTTTCTTCCTGGCAGCCCAGAGCTAACAGCTGTTGGCTGGAAAGAACCATCCTGCTGACATGGGGCTACAGAGGCAGACCGTGGCCACAGCCGAGTCACTAGGCTCTAAGACAGAATGAAGCATCCATACGTACAACACATGAAATTATAAGTCATAAAGTAGGCCCATAATGATATAACAACAGTAATAACAGAACTGGGCAGCCTAGGGCCTATGTCTACAACCCCAGCTCCAGTTATTAAACCAACATGGTTCCCTGGCAGTGGTGGTGCAAGAACCCATGGACCACACATGCACCATGACACATGTATGTATCCACACACATAAATAAATATTAAAAAGAGAAGAAAGAAAAAGTCACCAGGACTGTGGTGGCGCACGCCTTTAATCCCAGCACTGGCAGATCTCAGTGAGTTTGAGGCCAATCTGGTCTATGAAGAGAGTTCCAAGACAGCCAGGACTACACAGAGAAACCTTGTCTCAAAAACAAAACAAAAAACAAAAACAAACAAACATACAAACAAAAACAACAGAAAATGTCAAGTACCCAAGAGGAAAGGCTAATTTTAAAGGTAGTCCTAAAGGTCTAATGTATAGATAACAGGGGGCCCCTGAAGAAACAATGCAAAAATAAAGCAAAATAATTCCAAAAATGTAACTCAAGGCAACTGCTTAAAATTAAAAACAAAAAAACTTGAAGGTCTGGAGAGATGGTTCAAAAGTTAAGAGCACTGGCTGTTCTTCCAGAGGACCCAGATTCAATTCTGAGCACCCACAGAGCAGCTCACAGTTATCTGTAATTCCAGTTTCAGGGGACCCAACACCCTCACACAGACATATACACACACAAAACACCAATGCACATAAAAATAAAACAAGCAAATCATTAAAAAATATACTTGAAATGATATATTTAATAAGCATGGAGCTGGAGAGATGGCTCAGCACTTGTTCCCTAAACATGAGGACTTGAGTTCAGATCCCTGTGTGTGTCTGTAACCCCAGCACTGGGGCAGGGGCTGGACAGAGGCAGGCTCCACGAGCATACTGTCCAGCCAAGATGGCCAAAAATGAGCTTCTGGCTCAGGGAGACATCCTGCCTCTAGGTGATAGGACGGCCATAGACGGAGGAAGACACTGACATCGCTCTGGCCTTAGTGCTTGTGGGCATGCCTCATACATATAGCACAAAACAAGAGACATCAGAGAAGGTGTGGAGGAGGAGGATGAAGAAGGGGGCTCGAGAGATGGCCTGGCAGAAAAGAGCACTAACTGCTTCAGTAGAGAACCTGAGTTTGGTTCCCAGCATCCACAGGGAGGCTCCTAACTGTCTATAACTACAGGCCCAGAGGATGCCCTCTTCTGGCCTCCACAGGTACTGCACACACATGGTGTGCAGATATACACACAGGCAAAGCACTCAGATACATAAAAAGAAATAAAAATAGTTTTTGAAGATTTACATCTCAAGCCTGGGTAGATGGCTCAGTGGTAATGTGCCTGCTGCTTAATTATGAGGGCCTGAGCTTGGATACCCAGCACCCACATGAAAAGCTGGAAATGTGATGCTCCTGTAATCCTACTACTGGGGAATGCAGGTAGGTGGGTGGATCCCTGGTGCTCACTAGCTAAACTGGTGCTCCAGGTCAGAGACTGTGCATCAGAAACTAAGATGGAGGGAGATAGAAGTTACTGATATTGACCTTTGGTCCACCCACACATGAGCACACCTGGGCATTTCCATGCACACACACACAAACGCTTTTTACAAAGAAAGATGTACATCACATAACAGAAAATAACCCAGACTGATCAATCTCAAAATGTATTCTAGAAAAAAATTATTAGATTTAAGAAAAAGAAAAAAGGGATCGCACATCTAGTCAAAAAAGAACAAGTGAAGACCTGGATAGTAGACTTTTCTATAGCAGAGTTTGGAGTTCTGGGCTGCAAGAAAAACACTGAAGATACCCCAAGGAAAGGAAGAAAGGGAGAGAAGGAATGAAATGGAGGGAGTGGGGTGGGAGCAAGAAAGGATGGGGGAGGCAAAATTATCTTTTTCCTATAACAAGAATAAATGCCACCGAGCAGCAAAAACTCAGAGAGCATTGTCCCGGGACCCCTTCCTGTAGGAGCTGTTGAAGGACAGTCACACTGCCTGGTGGGCACTGCAGGTCACAGCAGGAAGATGAAGCAGAGACAGCTAGGGCAGGTGTAGCATGTTCTGATGACAGCCACAGCTCTCAGGGTGCTGGAGACTGGACACAGCCCATTTCAACAGCTCTCCAGAACGGTACACGTGCAGCCAGCAATGGCTGTTCCAAGGCTTCTGTGTGGGATGTGGGATGTAGGACATTCTAATGCTTCATTCTGCACACGCCCAAGAAGAGGGACCCTTGATGGGGGATGACGGAGGCAGGGGTGTGATGGAGAAGCTGGTGGAACATTGTGACTGAACTGGAAGCTCCAGGCATTCTATCCTATGATTGATGTGTATATGGATACAGATATGTATACACACATGCATGCAGATATGAATGTGTGACTCTCCATTTGCATGTGTATAGCACAGGCCACTGAAAAAGGCCAGAATTAATGATGAGTTTTGGAGTGTTCAATGCTCCCAGTGCCCAAATACCCAGTGTCTCAAAAATACAACTTGCCAGAAAACTTAAAAACAATATCAGAATCAAAAAACATCAGGGCTGTGTGGAGAAACGGCCAAGTCCACATCTAAAGGAAGGAAGGAAGGAATGAGGACAGAGCACAGGAGCCAGAACAGGATCCTCTCTACAGGGCACAGACGCTGGAGATCCAGGGTTCCCTGGCTAAAGACCTTCCACAGAGACAGCTATTCCTCAGGACCAAAACAGACACAAGAGGCTGAAACCACTAACATTGATGGTAGCAGAAGAAATAGCAAAAATTAGTGTAGGGGAAAATGTCAAGTTAGGGCTGGAGTGGTTAGTGCTTGCTGCTCTTGTTAGTGTTTGATGAGTTTTGTTCCCAGAACCCACATGGAGTGGCTCCCAAGCCCCTCTAACTCCAGCTCTGAGGAACCTGATGCTGTTTTCTGACCTCCAAAGACACCTGCATACATGTGGCATACACACAGAAATACAAGTAAAAATAAATCCTTTTTAAAAAATCAAATTAAAACTGGAGAGAGGGCTCACCCTTTAAGAGCACACACTGCTTCTGGAGAGGGCTAGAGTTCAGTTCCCAGCACCCACACTGAGCAGCACTCATGTGCCTGCAACACAATCAGGGAATCTGATGCCCTCTTCTGGCCTCCATGGGCAATTGCACTCATGTGCGTATACCCTCTCTCAGACACACACTCATGTACATTAATAGCAATTGGGTTACCTTTAGAGGAAGATGGTGGAGGGTCAGTACTCATTGTCTTGAGAGCTGATGGGAGAGGATGGCGTTCTGCCCTTTGCAATGTGAAGCACATGGTAGGTAGCCACGGAGATAGAAATCATAACTCTATAAACATTGCAATGGTTTGAATAGAAATGGCTCCTATAGACTCCTATGTTTGAATGCTTGGCCCATAGGGAGTGGCACTATTAGGAGGTATGGCCTTGTTGAAGTAGGCATGGCCTTGTTGAAGGAAGTGTGTCACTGTGGAGGCAGGCTTTAAGGTCTCTAATGTTCAAGCTACACCCAGTGTGGGACACATAGTTCCCTTCCTGTTGCCCATGGATCAAGATGGAGAAATCTCAGTTCCGTCTCCAGCACCATGTCTGCCTACATGCCACCATGAAGATAATGGGTTAAACCTGTCTACAGGACACAGACATCTCAATTAAATGTTTTCCTTTATAAGAGCTGCTATGGTCATGGTGTCTCTTCACAGTAATAGAAACCCTAACTAAGACAGACATATTTAGATAACCATGCCTCCTCAGCCAACTGGCAGTGCTAGGGAACCTCATTCATAAGTGGGTCTACAGAGCAGGGGGCTCCCCAACAAAAAGACCCAGATCAAGTTTGGGGTGAAAGACCCAAGGCCAGAAAAATCACCCAGACTGAGCCAGGAATAAGGCAGAGACTCTCAGGAGTTAGGAGGTCAAACCAAGGGGCCTAGGTGTTCAACAGCCAACAAAAAGAAAGGGTGCAAATTCAGGGAAGTCAGTTTTAAAAAAGACCCGCAGAAATGGCAGTAAGGACTACACAGAGAGACCCTGTCTTTACAAAGAAAAACCTCACATTCTAGGTCTTGGGATCGGATTTGGGGAGCAAACTGAAAAAGTGCCAGCTTATATGTTCACTTCTGTGGGGGCAGGGAGGGGAGGCTGTGGGTCTGATGGCACACAGGAGGGGGCCTTCCAGTGCCCGGGTCTGGGGACAGACTGAGTTCTAGACCTGAAAGCTAATGATGACGCTGGGCCACATCATCTTATCATAGTGACATTTGCTGAATTTATCTTTAATTTTGCTATCTGAAAAGTTTTGAAAGAGATTTAAGTCAGAGCCTGTCTCTTCTTTACTCAAAGAGCCAGGGATAGTGCCACTTCTGGAGAGTAATGGCCCCCAATGCTCCCATGGCCCTGCTACTGGCTCATCTCATCTGCTGGCTCTTGCTGCTGCAGCCTGTGTTCCTGTCCCTGGGGGAACTTCCACAGCTCCTCCAGGTCTTCCCCAACACCCCTTTCTTGGCATGGCTTTGCAATTCCCCCAAACATTCCCTGCCCTATACTCCTTTTCTCCACTGCAAAGTTGGAGATTACTGTGGAGCACATATGGTCCCTGGCTGTCCTTTTGGTCTTGCCTCGCTGTGGGAGGGCGAGATTTCTGTCTGTATCCCAGTCACCTCCAACAAACAGTGCCCAGGATCCGTAGGGAATGAAGAACCAAAGGGACAGCCTGTGATGCTGTTCTGCTTGGTGTGGTTCTGGCTGGGGGCCTTACCCAGTTGTCACAGCCCAGATGTTGGTGCCTGGAGAGGCAGCTCTCCTTACAGAGTGGGTCTGGGTGACACTGTCCCTGCCCAGCCCAGGTGAACCACAGGGACACACAGAGCCAAGGTCTATAATCAAGGACAATTCTAAGCATGTGCTGGGGACTCAGTGCTGTGCCACCACGTGTCTGTGAAGTCCCAGTGCCATAATATAGGCATTTTCCACTGGGAAAACTGGTCTCTGTGTCAAACAGAGCCCCAAAGGGTACCCTAACATCCAGGCCCCCACAAGCTAGAAACCAGGAACTGTCGATCAAAATCCCCTTCTGAGTCTTCCCAGGCCTCTTCACCATCAGGGTATGCCCACCTTTTTACTCTGCCTGGCTTCTAGACTCTGCTCTGCTTCTGCCTGCCCCTGTGCCCTCTGGGAAGCTCCCCATCTCTCCTCCAATAGCACACCCCACTCCCTTCCCACAGTTCAGCCTCCTTCCACATCGGGGGAAACCCTGCCTAGAGCCCACAGGACCTGGAGCTACAGAGAAAGAAGACCCCTGCCTTTGCCGGTCCTGTAGCTGAGAGGAGCAGGCATAGACAAATTAAGGTCTCATTAGCCCATAGACCAGCTCAAGAACCCAGGGCTCACCCTGCCAGAAAAAATGGTTTCTTAAGACAAGGTCTCACACTATGCAGCTGGGTGTGACTTTGAATTTCTGGTCCTTCTGCCTCTGCTTAATAAATGCTGGGGTTCTAGGTCTATACCACCATGCCCATTTTATGGCATGCTGGGATCAAACCCGGGGTTTCACCTGTGCTAGGCAAGCACTCTACTCTTACTGAGCTATAACCCCAGCCCTAGTAAACAGCTTCAATTTATTGATTCATTCTACCCCCACTAGAGAGCACTACCAGGAAATGTGATTATCTCCATTTTTTTAAGGTAGGTAAATTGAGGTCCAGAGTCCAAGTGTACCAAAACCAGTAAGTGGTGGAGCCGGGCTCTGAGCCTGAACTAGCTTCCTGCGTTCACTCTCATGTGCTAGGAGCAAACAGAAGCATCTGTTGGCTCCAGGAAGAAAAGGTGCACGGAACCTGCTGGGGGAAGGGGCACATGTCCCAGACTGCAGGGCCATGAAAGCAGCAGGACAACAGCCCATGACCACATCTGCAGAGGGCCAGCTGTGTGTGTGTAGGGGGGTGTTAGCAGGGCTGGGACTCGGGAGTGGACAGCGCTGCTGGGTGTGTCAGGCCTGAGGTCTTTGCCAAGGCACTTGTATTCGCTCCTGAAGACAATGGAGGATGTTCAGATCCCCATGGCTGCGACAGGGAGCTGGAAGGGGGAGCTGTGGTGGGGAAGGCCTATGTCCTGGGCCTGGTGCTGCAGACCTTTCTCTTCTCAGCTCCTCCACTCATTCTGGAACTGGGGGTAGTGATGCCTAGACCCTGAGACTCAGCTCCTCAATAAAATGGGACAGAAAAGGTGGCGGCAGCTGATTTGCTGAGGCTCGACCAGGCCAACTTGTCTTCATACTGTCAGGGGCCAGTGGAGTCTAGGAGGTCAACCCTAGTCGGAGGTCTGAGAGCGAGCTGGTGCTCTCTCTCTCTTTGGTATAGGCATGTGTGGGATTGAATGTGTCCATATGTGGGGGCACATGTGCATGTGTGTGTGCATGTATGTGAAAGCTAGAGAGTGACAGGGAGTCACTTCCTCCATGGCCACCTTAGTTTTTTTCAAAAAAGGGTTTCTCACTTATTTACAGCTCACTGACTCACAGACTATCTGTCTGGTCAGCGAATCCCAGGATCCTCTGGTCTTCGTCCCCGCGCTGAGATTACAGGCATGCCACCATGCTTGGACTTTTACAAGGTGCTAGGACTTGACCCAAGGCCCTCGGGTTTGCGCAGCAAGCACTTTACCACTCGCGCCTATCCCCTCAGCCTCTGGGCCTCATTCTTGAGCTGAAGCCCATCTGCTCGAGCAATGCTGGCCCTGGGGCCTGATACTCACCACCACCTCCAGGTCCGAGTTCAAGTGCCGCTGAGTGTCTGACATCTGAACCAAGATCTCACCTGGAGGCAAGAGGGGCTGTCTTTAGTGTGGACACTTTAGTCAGGACACTTCTGGCTGGACTGGGGACCAAAGTCCAAGGATTCACACATGGATCTGACTCAAGACTTGGTAACTCTGATCTACAGGGAGGGTAGGGAAGAAGTGGGGTGCGAGCATGAGAGATGGGGCTCCCAGCACTGGCCACAGGCCTGTGTTGAGGTGGGAGCTTCTAGGAAGGCACATGTGCAGAAGGAAGCCCTAATGAACCCCAGAGCATGGGCCACATACGCCCTAGACCTGAGGAGACAATAAGAGCACAGGCAAGCCAGGCCAGCACACATTTAATCCCAGCACTCGGGAGGCAGAGGCAGGCAGATCTCTAAATTCAAGGTCAGCCTTGTCTACAAAATGAGTTCCAGAACAGCTAAGGCTGCTCTGTCTGTTCAAACCTGTCTTAAAAAAACCAAAACAAACAAATAAAGCCATGGGTAAAGAGCTGGGCTGCCATAGTAGGCAGAGGCTGGGGGTGGGGGTGAAGAGGACAGAACCTCACCCAGAATCTGTGATGTGGAGCTCTGCAGGGCCTGCTCCCCAATCTTCTGGATGGCGCTGAAATACACCTCAGCTGCCTCGGACAGAGCTGCAGGAGAGGTGAAAGGTCAGGCCAGTGTTCAGTCTGTGCTCCCGACTGTGCGGAGAGGACACTGAGATGTGGTGGGATGGGGAAAGGTGAGATGTGGAGCTTGATACTGATGGAGAAGAAAGAGGCCCCTGCCCTGTCTGCGGCTGAGGAAGACCGTCCCTGTGTGTCCTGTGGGAGGGCTGCAGGCACCTGTGTGCTCACAAAGGTGTGGGTAGGTGTACTGTAAAGCTAAGGGCAGGGAACCTAGTAAGGAGTGGGCTGTGTGGAAAGTCTCTAGGAGTGTGTGGGACACGGGTGGGTTGTGGGACCTAGGGCTGAGGGTGAGCCCAGCAGTTAGGAAGGAGGGCTAAGCTGTGGGCTGCAGCCCCAGTGATGGCAGGGGCTGAGCGCCAGGGCAGACACTCACCGTGGAAGGCACGGAGGTAGTTGTTGCCCAGGTACACCAGGTTCTCCAGTGCAGGGTTAAACTGTTCCATGATGCTCTGGACCCGAGGGCAAAGGATGCAGGCCATGGTGGTGGAAAGAAGAATAGATGGACAGAGGCACCTAGCCCTGCGAAGCCCACCTTGACCTCTGAGGTCACCAGAATCCTGGCTCCCTGCTACAGAGTCTCAGAGGCATCTTTGGGGAGCCAGACCCAAACCAGGAGCCCCTGGCAGAGAGCTTCTTTCATACACCTGCCCCTTAGAGGCTTGCTCCCTCCTGACATGAAGAACCTCAGAGTTGTCTTGGTCTCACTGGCTAAATGAAGCCCAGCAATCTGCTGCCACCTCACTGGGAACAGTGCAGCCTGTCCTGTGCCCAGGCCTCATCAGAATAGATTCCTGGGGCTGCTGACATCACCCCGCATATCGCCTTTTGCAAAAAGACCCCTGGGGTCCACAGTGTGGTTGGGTCACCATCCTGGGCTGTGGCCAGCTGGAGAACACTGGACAGTGAAGGCAATCCTGACACTTCCAATTTAGGTCCTGACCCCAATCCCGGCAGCGCCTCCTCTTCCCTTGCTGACCTTAAACAAGCTGTTTAACCTCCGCAGGCTCGGTTTCTCACCTATCCAGTAGGCTGGCTATTTGCTGCCTCCCAGATGAGGGTGTGCAAAGCATGCATGGGGAAGGGTGCTGCATATAATTCCCAAGGACTCCCCTCCACTCCCACACCTACAGTTTAGCCCACCCTGGGCGCTCCCTCTGTCCTGGAGCCAGCCTGGCCGCTACATGCTGGCCATGGCCCATGAGCTCACCTTGTAGATGGCCACAGTGGACCTGTAGAACTGGTCCATTTCAGGGGCCATGGAAGGTGGCGCTGGAACTGAGGAGGCCACTGGTTCTCGCAGGGCTGGGAGTGCTGGGGTAAGTCTCCACAGGTCCCCAGTGCTCTGCTTCTCAGGCAGCAGGCCACGAGGAAGCTGTGGAGTGGGGCCTGCAGATGGAGTCCTGTCTGGAAGGGGGTGGCTGCTTAATTATTCACCAGCCAGGGGGGTGTCAATGCGATCTGGGGCGTAACCAGACCCTGTGGGGAAGGCATCCTATGACGCAGGCGGGCTCCTGTGACCGGCCCTTCAATTATTTACCGTCTGGGCGTGTACTGGTGGGCATGCGTAGATGAACCACTTTCCCAGGTCACTTCCTGCTCAAGGCCCTGTGCCTGGGAGCCCCCAGCCCTTCCTCAGTCCTTATATATCCCTGTCCACCCTATAGGTCCGGAACATGTGCCTTCCTGCTGGAGCAAGCTGAGGCACCCTGGAGATAAATCCATGTGGAGGACTTACTGCTCTGACAGGCCTCATCTCTGCTTGGGACCCGACGCCTTGAGGGGGACCCTGAACACTTAGCATCCCTGCCCCCAGTGCTGGGGTTGGAACCCATGGCCTCATATATGCCGGGCAAGTACTTTACCACCGAGTTCCCTCCCCAGCCCTAATTCCCCACCTCCCAATGTCAGAGCAAGGATGGACACGAACCCGAGTCCCAAAGAGCTGGGGCAGAGTGTGGCCCTCTTCTCTCACTTCCCAGCATGTGGGCAGACCTTCTACCCTTGCCAAGTCTCAGATGAGATTCCCATAAGCTTCCCTGGGCTGATGGGTCAGGCACTCGCTGCCTACTCCATTGTCAGTTAGTTATATCAGGGCCAGAGAAGAGGGTGTCCCGGTCGTGTCTGAGGAAGCGGGGTTGGGACACAGTACACTAGTACCGCACACACTACACAGGGGAACTTGACTCTAAACCCGTTTATTTCACAGTTGAGGTGGCCTTGAACCCCTCCCCACTCTCCTTCCAGAGAAGAGAGCCTGCATAGAATCGACCTTTGGGAGCTGGCAGGGCTCTTAAGGTGGGTTGGTTGCAGGGGTGGGGTGGCTGGCAGGTGTAGAAGGGCAAAGTCAAATGGGGCTGGATTTCAATAGCCTGGATTTCACCTGATGATGGAGTGGAACCCCATTTCTCTAGTCCCTGACTTCATGAAGAGGGAAGAATGGGTGGGCTGCCATGGCCAGGGAACCTGGGAGAACTCTCCGGGCACACTAGGCATCTTAGTGTTGATCTCACTGATATGTGGGGCAGTTGATGGAGCCTGCTGTCCTTCACAGTTTGGTAAGAGGGCTGAGGGGGACTCTGGGTTTTCAGCCTGGAGCGGCAAAGTGCAGGTGGGTCAGGAGAGGTGCCTTGTGGGGAACTGTTGGCGCTCTGAGCCCCAGTCCTCAGGTGGACATGGAGCTGCCTGGCCCAGCTTGGTCCTCAGTGTGCTGGGTGACCTGGCCCACCCCTGCCAGCAAGGCCTGGGGGCTCAGGGCAACAGCAACAGCTGGACAAGCTTCTGGAACTCCTCCCGGTGCTCATAGATGTAGACTTCTGTCTCCCAGAGGGCATTGACCAGCACCGCATCACTGACCTCATCCAACATGATATCTGTTCCTAGCTGGGGGTTCAACCTGTTGGGAGAAAGGAGAGGGTCACCCAAGATGCCCAGCCTGGGTGGGGACAAGAACTTGGGCTGGGGAGGGCCTGGGGAACAGAGCACTGCCCTGAAGCTGAGAGAGACCACATCAAGGGCTGGCAGTTATGTGTGTCAATGAGTCTCATCACGTGATGGTGGGCAAGGACCTCTGTTGGCAAGATGGGGGTGGGTGGGGCTCGCCAGGCCTGGGTGGAGTCAGGCCAGACCCGAAGCTTACCTGAAGTACTGGATGCCAACCATCTCGCACCAGGCCCTGGCCCGGTCCACGGCCCGACCGTCTGGATCTGTACACTGAGGAAAGCAGTCCCCATAAGCCCGGGCCACAGTGCCCTGCTACCCACCCTCCGAGATCCCTGGGTTCTAGTCATTCATTAGCAGAGTGATCTGAACAGGTCCACTTCTCTGGGCCTCGGTGACTGGCCTAACTGTGTAGAATCCGTTCAGGATCTCTGAGTGGCAGTGAGGGCGGTGACAAAGGGCCTCCCATCCCCTCCCTGTGCATCTTGTCTTCCACACAGCTGTGTACAGACAGAGCTACAGTCAAAGAACATCTGAAACCCCGGTGGGACCTAGCCAGGCTGTCCCCCAAAGCTGGCTGACAGGGACGGACATGGCAGTGTGATTGGCCAGAGGCAGAGACCCCGAGGGAAAAGGTCTGGGGAAGGATACCGACTCACACAGTCCACCACCATCTTGCCCAGTTCCTTTGCTCCAAAAACAGTCTTGGCCAGTTCCCAGGGGTTGCTGGGGCGGAAGACATCTACACAGGTTACAGGCACTTGAGGGGCCCTTCCTGTCCCCAGAGAGACGACTATGGAGAGCTTCTTCACCTTGTTGCCCTGGCCCTGTGGTGAGGAGGACAAAGGTAGTCAGGAAACTTCCACAGGTCAGAGAGAGGCCAAGGCTGGGTACAAGGCTGTGAGGGGCAGAGACAAGGCCATGAACAGGAGTAGGCCCAGATTCGAATCCTGAACAGCCCTACAGCTGCTCCCTAGGAGAGCTGGTGTGAGCATGACGGCCACACCTTCAGGACAGAAGAGGCTTGCAGGGCCACATGATGGGGAGTGGGTGCTGAGGCTCTGACTAGAGGTGGTCTTGTACTTGTTCAATCAGCTCTACGGCCAGTTTGCTGGGTGATCTTGATGGAATTCCTTCCCACTCAGAGACCCCAGCTCCTCATCCTTAATAGACCCTGACTTCAACTGGACAAATTGGAGACTGCCTGAACTCCTTGAGGAACCCACCCTCTCTGCTAAGGGTGCATCTCAGTGCTCCAGGGCTGTGCTGGACTTCTGTGACTGTGGAAGCCAGCAGGCACAGCTGGCCAGGTGCCTCTCCAGCACTGTACAGCAATGGCATCCCGAGTGCCCAGGGCATTTACACAGGCACTGCTACTAGTGGAAGTGAGGAATCGGGCAGGGTCAGCTCCCCCACAGCACCGCTCCACTTCCCCTGACACACAGGCCTTGTTACCCTGTTCTCACAACTCGGTTGAGGGCCACTGGCTGCCCTTGGCTCACTGCCTCAGGACAGGTTCCATGCTCAGGAGCCCTGCCCCAGACCTCAGTTCTCCCACATGGGCCCCTCTCCTCCTCCCGCCTCTGACACATACAGTAGAGTATCCTGTATAAGGTGTCTCCAAGCAGGATGTAAGTTCTGCAAGGCAAGAGCGTGCCCAGCTGGGTAGTGTCAGACAAGCAGCTGTACACTGCCCTCCCCGCTCCCAGCAGGTGCTCCCAGCAGGTGCTCCCAGCAGGTGCTCCCAGCAGGTGCTAGCCCTGACCACAGCCTTCTCTGCGCTCAGTGTGGATGGGGCCTCAGAAGTCTCCTACCACAGACAGTGCCCACCCGATAGGCCCAGCGAGAGATATGACTGCTGCTGAGTGTTGTAAATGGGCGAAGACATGTGTCAAAGCAGCCCATTCTCATCAGCGGTGTATGGTCATGTCCAAACTGTGGCCTGAGAGGGCTCTCACCTTGCGGATCATGTCTTGATTGTACTCATGGATTTCAGTCATAGCATCTAGTGTGGGGTTGTTGGCCAGCAGCCCACCATCCAGGAAGCGTCCATTGGGCCGGAAGTAAGTCGGGGCTGCCCCACTGCTCCGGGCTGCCCTCCATACCAGTTGGTCTAGGGGTGGGAAAAGAGGGTGACTCAATGCCATTAGACATGTCCCTTCAGTACAGGAAGAGGGGAACTAGGAAGTCTCTAGAAACAGGACCCATAAAGCCTTGCTGCTGGGTCTTGCCATCCCGATGAATGGTTGTTTGCCACTGTGGACTTCCAGGGGCCTCTTCTCTCCTAACAGCCTTCAGCAACAGTTGTCCTTAGCCAGCCAAGACCTGGGCAGCGATGTGGGTGGGAGGGAG
>LOEQ01002707.1:155804-167490 GCA_001685075.1 Bramus lutescens
ACTGTCCAATGGCCTGTCTGTGTTAGAGGCCAGGGCTGCAGAGGACAAGGCTGCCATGTTCTTGCCTTTTTAAGCTCATGGCCTGGCCAAGGATATATGGGCCTTGCTGTAGGCCCGTCTTCAGAGCCGCGGCATGCTGCAGGCTCTGCTGGGGCCCCTTTAGCAGCTTCCCTACCTGCTGTTTAGCTTACTTCTCTCCCCGCTACAAGGGGAGTTAGCTCCAGCTAAGTTTCTGCCCTGGGGTGGCCCTCCTCCTTCCCCTCCGTGGGCACTGCCGAGCTGGTCCAGCAGAGATGCCACATGACAGGACAGGGAACAAGCACAGTCTGGTGTGACAATATCCCATGAAAGGTTAAGGAGTTCATTACATCTGCCAAAGTGGTCCAGCTGGCTTGAAGGAAGCAGGCCCTGCTCTCTCCAGGAAGCTCCAGGCCACCAGCTCTGACCCTCCCAGTCCCTCTCCTCTCCATTCATGCAGACAGTCTCCCCATGTTCTCAGGAGAAGGCTCTCATCTAGATGGGATAAACTGCTGTCCTGTTCCCCAGATTTGGGCAGGTTGGGAACATGGCTTACTTGGGTTTTTTGACATCTGTCATCTTGGTATGTTCCCCAAACTCCCGTTTCAGGAACTCTTCCAGGGGCCCAGACTCATAGGGCCGTGAGCCCCGAAACACCTCGTCCTTCATACGGAAGTACACGCCACGCATATAGGCCATGGACTTACCTAGGAAGAAAACATGAGGAGTTGGGGAGACCCTAGGGTGATATGCAGGCCCCTGTGGGATGACAGCATGCTAAGCAGCTGCAAGCTTCAGGAAGCATGGGCAGGCACTGGCAGGAGGTGGTGAAGGAGGAAATCTGTCAAAGGGCTCATGGAACATGAACTTCTAAGCCCTTCTATAAAACCTGGCCATATAGGCAGAAAGCCCTTTACAGGACTCACTACTTAAATCTGCATTACTAAAAAGGGCCTTGAGGATACAAATTGTACAGAAGTTAGTCCCATTTCCCTGTCACAGTATAAGAGGAACACGCTGTCCTCTGAGTCTGTGGGCCAGACAGGCTATGGGGGAGGAGGTGCCCAGGCATCTCACAATCTCCTTAGAGCCCAGGGTGTGCAAGCAGAGAGGCCTGCTGAAGCAGGACTGTGCCTGTCTGAGGCTAACTGGGCGCTTCTTACTCCTGCCTCAGGTCTTCCCATCTGAGGCTGGGCTGGGACCTCTGCCTGTACTGCAGGAAGAAGACGCCATGTATTGTGTGAGTAGAGCAGGTTCTGAGGTAGCTCTCCTCTCACAGGCCAGGAGGGACTCAGGGGAGAGCTGGGCTGACTCCTCGAAGCCAGCCCTGGTTCTGGTCTGATGTGCAGCGTTACATCATGATCATCAGAGTCCCTCTGAGCTCACCCCACAGAACCAGGGTGACAATCATCTCCCAAATGAAGCATCTGCCGATAGAGCGCTGCTGATGGCTGAGCCCCAGCAGCTTCCAACAGAGCTCCGCAGGGAATGGACCCTGACAGCTCCCTGGAATGGGTACACCCATATTCCTCAAAGTCCCTAGACTGACCCCATGGCCTCACCCCAGCACCCAGCAGATGCCCGGTGCCTGTACTGCTGTCTCACCAGGAGCCTCCTGAAGCCAGGACTCAGCTCCGCAGCCTCACAGTCCATGAATTCTCATGGTGCCTACACTTAGGGTGGAGGGAGGTGTCCTCCTCTGGTGCCTCCAGGGCTTTGGGTCAACATGATTCTGATTTTGGCAGATACTTTGGCAAAAACAGAATCTGACCAACATCCAGACAAGGGGTACCACTCAGGAAGACGGAGACCTAGGACAAGGCCTATAGGGATGCAGCTGAGCCCTATTCTAGGGATGTCCTATCATCCAGCAACACACAGCTCAATCACTCCCCAGAGGAGACAGATGCCAGGCCACTTGAATGGCAATGCTGCTGGCCTTATGTGGCAACCTCCAGTTAACCAAATGTCTGTACTTGTGCAAAGCTAGATCAGAGGAGGCGGGCCAGTGGCCTGGGGGTGATGGACTAAGAGTCTAGGGGATACGCTGGCCTGGGTACTGCTACAGTTGTGCCGTGTGCCTCTTCCCAGCCAGAGTTCTGACTGTCCAAAGAGCTCAGGGCTCTGGCATCCTGCAATGCACTCATTATCCCAGAAATGCCCACTCCATTCATCAAAGGCATTTGAACCGGCAGCAGCTGGCAGGTTCTATGGTTCCTGGCTTGCAGGAGTGTGGAGGTGGTTGAAGACCACCGGGACATAATACCCTCCTAAACTACTAGCTCTGCACCCCAACCCGTGAGGGCAGATGGCCCGCCTGCCCATCCCACCATACCCAGAGGCTGTGCTCACTGTGCAGAATGGCCAGGGCCAGGATGCCCCCGGTGCTGGTTCCTGCCACCCAGTCGAAGAGGTCCTTGGTGGCCACACCTGAGGCCTTCTCGATGGCAATGAGGAGCTGGATGATGACCAGGCCTTTCACGCCCCCTCCATCCAGGCAGAGCAGGTGATCATGGCTGCAGTGAGAATAGCAGTGGGCCAAGAGGGTCTCATGATGGCACTCTCGGCTCTGTGCCCCCTGAGCTTCTGCATAGCAGGGGTCATGTGAACAAAGCAACAGAGCCCGCCTGGGAGCCTACTTGCTATTGGGTATGGAACCAGGTGGGGAAGGGAAGAAGCAAATGTTTCAGATGTGCACAGGGAAAAGAAGGGTGGGGAACAAGGTGGAGGCCAGGGTGGAGATTGGGGTGAGGAACAGGATGGCAAATGGGATGAGGAGTGGGGTGGGGAGCGTGGTGGGGAACATGGCGAGGAGCAGGGTCAGGGCTCTGTGACCACAGCAGTGATTCAGGTCAGCTACAGGCATGACCCAATGTCTGTTGGAAATGAACAGGGAGGAGGAGGAAGGGTTGGTTCTCTCCAGCAGGGTCAGGTGTGTGTGGAAGGAGGATCAGGGAAGTGGGGGTAGGGAGGAAGGAAGCTCTATGCTGGGACCTGGGGAAAAGGAGGCAGAATTAGCTCACTTCACTGACCCAAGCCCCTCTGAGGAGGTACCCTGCTTCTTTATTATTATCTTGGAAAGAGGGTCAGAGGTGAAGAGAATGACATGAAGTCACATGTTTGGCTTCTGAGTCACACACTGTAGCAAGCTTATCCATCCTGCAGCCTGTGAGCTGCATGTGGCTGAGGACAGCTATGGATGCAATCAGAAACTGACTTAAAGCGTAAGGTGTGTGTGTGTACGTGTGTGAGTGTGTGTGTGAGTGTGTGTGTGTGTGAGTGTGTGTGTGAGAGATAGATAGAGAGAATGGATTGTGTGTGATTTTGTTGTTATAACACAATTACACAGTTCTTGTGCGTGAACTCTGTAGGTGACAATGTCTTGTCTCAGTGTTAAAAGGTTGTACATTCCTGCTCAGCACAACCTAGTCCCAAAGAGGGCAGAAAATGCAAGGTGCTAGGCCTCCATGGCCATGCCCTAGGGGTACTTGCAGTCTATGCTCAACTCTCCCTTCTGGGCTCATTTTGTTATGTTTCTGATGTTGTAAGATCAGAGTTTCACACTAGCTCAGACTGGCCTTGAATTTACAACCCTCCTTCCCCAGTCTCTCTGAGATGTGAGGATGCTTGGCTGCTTCTCAGCTTGAATCGCTGCCTATAAGAGCTCGGTCAG
Source organism: Bramus lutescens (assembly GCA_001685075.1). NCBI lineage: Eukaryota > Metazoa > Chordata > Mammalia > Rodentia > Cricetidae > Bramus > Bramus lutescens. The sequence goes on from LOEQ01002707.1 coordinate 159,496, forward strand.
CGATCATTGGCTTTAACTGTCAGCTTGACACAAAGGAGAGTCACCAGAGCAGAGTCTTGATGAGAGACTTCCTACACTGGGCTGGCCTGTTCAAATCTGTTGGGGAGAAAGAACTTAGCCCACTGTGGGCAGCACCATTCCCCAGGCGGTGGGTCCTGAACTCTATGCAAGGGGAGGAATCAAGCTGAGCACAAACAAGTGAGCATGTGCACACTAATTTCCCTCTGCTCCTGAATGCAGATGGGATGTAACTAGTAGTTTGGAATTCCTAGTTTGACTCCACACAGTGGTGGGCTCTACCTGGGATTAGAAGATGAAACAAACTCCCTTCTCCCTTAAGATGTTTTCTGCCTGCTGTTTTCCTACAGTAGCAGAAATGAACCAGGATACTCACCCAATGCCAGCAGGATTAGCTGCAACAGCTGCCCCAGCCCCTAACTCCCTTGTGGTGGTCCTGCCACCCTCTGAAGCAACCCTTCTTTGCTCACACTCCACCTCTGCACAGCTCCCTATGACAGGGCAGCTTGGCTCTGCATGGCACTGGATGTCCAACATGTGTGAGAGGGAGGGCAGTGGAGCAGGCCCATGTGTCCCACCTTTAAGAGTCTTCTAGACTAGACACTTGGCCATTCAAGGAGCTCAGAGGGTGCAGGGGCAGCAGTGAAGATGATGGAAGTTTGGAGAACCCCGGCCAAAAAGGCTTGAGCAAACAAGCAAGACTCAGAACATAGGCCTGGCAAGAGCAAGGTTTCCCATAGTGCAGGGCTGAGGTTAACATTCCTGTGGGTCCTTTAAGGGTCTCCTAACTCCTCACACATGGCCCTTGCAGGTATACCCTGGCCTACTAAGGAGTCAGCCTGTCCTCCTCCCACTCTGGTCAGGAGCTCTCCCTCTTCCCTCGGGTACAGCTGCTCTGCCTGGGCCTCGACAGAGGTTTATGCATACGTACAAGCCTATGAAATGGTTTGTGACTGCAGGAGGCACCATGGAAGCAAGGGTCAGGAACGGAGTAGGTGTATTTCCAGGGCATATGGAAGCATATGTAAGCAGCGGCCATGGAAATGAGGGGCGGGTTGTGCCCCAGGACGTTCACACCTCCAAGCAAGACTTCCAGGCCACAGGAGCAGAAGCTGTGGCTGATGACAGGGGAGTAAGTTCTCTGCAAGCACAGCACATAGTATGTGCTCCGGAGAGGATAGGAACCTTGGAAGGCCTCAGTGGGGACCTCTCAGGGGCTCACACTAGGCATCTACTAAGTCAGACGACTACTCCTTCAGGAAGGCCTCCAGCAGGAGTGGGACAAAGACTGGACAACGGTACAGGGCAACAAAGGGAGGCTGTAGAAATGGCCAGTCCCTGTCCTGGCCACTGAGTGCACTGGCCGGTGTTCACCAGGGCTGTGCACCAAGACCAAGATTTGGAAGTATTCAATGGTAGTGGGGTACTAGGAATTAGGTGATGTAGGAGGGTCATCTGTCTATGTGTTACTTTCATTGGTTAATAAAGANCCGTGCGGGAGCTGGGCCGGACAAAAAGCAGGCCCGCTCCCCTCATTTACTACAATTAGGATATCTACAAGAATGTTAATATGAGGTTGGGAGTGGGTCCTGGCCCCTAGCACCAGAAGAGACTTCTCTCCCAGTTCCCATAACTCAGGTCCACAGCTCACACACATGTGCATATCTCCTGACTTCAGTTCTTTTCTCTAAGTTGGAGCACTGTGTCCAAAGCAGAAACAGATCAAAAGGCTTGCCTATCTTTTCTAAAACGGTAAAATTTTCCAAGTACATATATACATATATATACATACACATGTGTATATGTACACATACATATAGAGACACATATACATATATGGACATATACACATGTGTAGATATATAGACATATACATATCTATACATATGCACATGCATGTATGTGGACATAAACATAACACATATATGTACACATATGCATGTGTATATGTAGACATATATCTAGACACATACATGTATATACATAGACATATATGTATATATATCAGGATTTTCTCTTAATGCAGACAAGGATCGGTCCCAGGGTACAAGACCTATGGTTTGGGGTGTTTCCTGGTAGATTTGGTGACCATGACAGGATTCCGACCTCTATCTCTGACTCATCTCCCTGGCCTACCTCCTATAACGCCAGGGCACACAACCGGGAAGCACTGGGTCTGAGGAAGGAGGAAGGCAGGTTGGGAAGCTGGCAGCAGAGGGAAGCAGATGCAGGCATCTCTCCAGTAGGGATTCGGGCAACCTTCTGCCCATAAACCATAAAGCCAAGGAAAGAGACAACGAGACCACACTGCATGGTCACAAGCTCAACCCTGCTGCGTGGCCCTATGCTGGGCTCCGGATGGGGCATCATCTGTCACTGATGAGCCGCCACAGGTCCAAAGAACTGTCTCTACCACGAGTGTGTACAGCTAGGAGAGGGCCTTCCCAGCACTCGGTGGGGGTGAAGGCAGCAGGAGAAGTTCCACACATCAGCCTGTCCCTCGCTCTACTTACGTTCGCTTCTCATCCCGCATGGAGTTCAGGATGAATGCCGGCTTCCGGGCTCGGGAGATGGGCATGAGGTCCTGAAGCTCTGTGGGAACAGGGCAGGACACTCTGGAGCCAGCAGGTCTCTCTCAGGCCCCGGGGGTCTCTAGAGCAAACAGAACTGTGCCCCATCCTGCTGTACATCTCCTCATGGCTAAGTTCCACCTGTGGCTGAACTCACGCTCTACCGCCCCCACTGTCTGCCTCCTGCCCTAGGAGGGGCTCTCTGCTCCAGGATAAAGCTGTGCTCGAAGCCACAGGCCTGCTAGGCAAGGGCAAGCTGGAATGAGGAGGGAGCCTGCGGTTTTGGGGAGGACTAGCTCCCAGAAACTCCTGGAACCCCTCCTCTCACCCTGAAGCTTGACCTCCCAGCTGTGTCCTGGTCCCATGACTGAGCTGATGCTACCGACAGCCACCCATGCCTTGATGGCAGACCTTCAGTTTAGTCTTCCTCTGCGCACTAGCCCCAACACCAACCCTCCAGGTTGCCCTGCATGATGAGGTTGACAGCCACGGTGCAGTGAAGCTAGAGGCAGTATGTGCCACAGAGCAGGCAAGGGACACATGCAGGAGACTGGCCAGCAAGACAGCAGATGGTGTCAGGGACAGGGTGTAGGGGCGGTGCCTGTGGGTGTGCAGCTTGAGAAGGGGGAATAGGGTGTAGCTCTAGCTACACTAGGGCAGGGCGGGCTCAGCAGCTTCTTTAGGCTTAGGCATTACCCACTCACGGCTGCACCCCAGGCCCATCCAGCCTGGTTTGAGTGACTGCCTGCCTGTAAACGGAGAGAGAAAGATGGGGTGCTAGGGGTTTCAGGTTTTCTGCCTTGCAGAGCTCTAGGCCTGGCTAGGCTGGCAGGAGGGGCTGGGTTTGGGGCTTCTACCTCCACGGTTTGAGAGCTTTGGCTGGGTAAGACTCAGTTCTGTTTAGGGATTCTCACTCCCAAACATTCTAGGTCCTTGTGTGGGTCAGAACATAGAAGGCCCTGAACAGGGTCCCCATCTATTCTGGGACTGTCTCTAAGGGCATCAATGGCTTCTTGGCCACTCCAAAAGCCTGAAGTAACTGAAGAAGCCAGCAGGGGCACATCACGTCTCAAGCCAGACAGATTCAAACAATGTGAGCGCTGAAGCCAGGGGGCCTAGCAGCACTCCTTATCACCCATCCTTCCCTCCCAGGGAACCAGAGGCTGTGACAGCGCCCACCTGAGAGGTGCCGTGAGAAATGGCCACCCTAAGCCAACAATGTTCAGCACATTTTCTCAGGAATGCTGGACCTGGTGGCCTCAGGAATGTGTGGGTCATTTGGTGGCCTATACTGGCTGATAAAGCTTGGCTCTCCTCCCTTCAACTACTTCCGCCCTGAAGCCATGATCCTTTTGGGGGCTGCTGGGATTTGAGGGCCCAGACAGAGCTGAGGAGCGGGGAGGGAAAGCAGTGGCCTACCTAGGCTGTTTAAGCTGATCTCTGGGGGCTGAGTTTTGTCCAAAGAGAAGAAGAGGTGAGGTGTTGCTGCAGAGCTCTGGTGCATGGGGACCCCCTGGATGAGTGGGAAGCGGTAGTCGGCCCCCACAGTTCTCAGCAGACTCAAGAGCGCCTTCCTGGTAATCACTTGTCAGGGTTTGGGAAGGAAAGACGACAGAGAGTAGACATGGTGTAAACTAGAAAGTGAGACCCCTTTTTGCAAATGGTTCCCATCTAGCAGGTGACCTGGCTGTGTGGAGGAACTACCCTGACTAGCAAGCTGGCTGGTCGGCTACATCAAAGCAGCCTCCTGGCACCAGGGAAGGGGCTAAGGAGGACTGTGGGATATGGGGGATCAGAGTCATCCTAGTTACTGTGGGCATCCCCTCTCTCCTTCTACACCAGCTATGATGCAAAACAATTAATTCCATGGTCAGCAGTTCTCAAAAATGACAAGGGATATCCCTTGCAGAGTCCCAGAGGGATGAGCCAGAGGAGACCCAGGAAAGGATGCCACAACTAGCACCTTTGCCTGCTTCCACCTTGGGCTCCATGTCTTTTCTGCAGGGTTGGCTCTGAACCCAAGATTGAGCAAAACTGGAGAGGGGAGGAGGGGAAAGAAGGCGAGGAGTCCATCTAGGCTGTTTAAGCAGATGGTGGAGTTGAGCTCTCTGCTGGGAGAAGAGGTCAAACCATCTGGGCCACACCCATGCTGATCCCACACTCCTGCAAGCCCTCAGGAGGGGATACAGGCATCTGTGAAGGGAAGCTGACTCCTACAACTCTGAAGATGATAATGATGGACAGGGCAGCAATGCACATGCGAGTCTATGCATGCACCCAGCACGTACAAAGTATGGGCATATGTGGACATGCATGGCACATGCAATGACCCTATGCTTGCTTGCTCTGCTACCGCACACCCACTGAGAGCCCAAACACCCTCACCATGAGGTGAGGACTATGCTCAGCAAGCCCTTGGTGGGCCTGCATCCCTGTCATTGGGTGAGGAGGCTCCCTTTGAGCTGCATACACTCATGGCCACTTGGCAGGGAACAGGGACTTTCTGATCCCTTACAGCTGGGACCTCCCTCCTCAATCTCTATACCACCACCCCCTGCAGCCTCAGCTCTGATCCCAAATGGCAGAGCACATACGTTTGCTGATCTTGGAGGCCATGAATGCAGGAGTCTCCCCAAATTCATTTGGGGTGTCCACTTCTGCCCCAAATACAATGAGGGCTTTGACCATCTCCATGTTATCTTTCTGTTGGGAATAGAAGGTGAGAAGAATAAAGAAGAGTTCATCAACTTGCTCACAAGTCCTCTCAGTGGCATGAGGAGACTCTGGGGCCTCCTGACATGACAAAGAATGCCTTCACCAGTGACCTTCAGTTCACCCCTCAGTGAGGGCTTAAGAGCTCAGGAAGAAAATGGAAGTTGTTTGGTTGGAAGCATCACCTCAGCCCCTAACATCCTTATCCAAACAGTCTGGAATGTTTGAGTGGGAGGCTTCACCCCAGCTCCTAGCACCCATTTTGAAATGTTGGGTGGAGATCTTTATTTCAAGCCTCATCCCCTGGGAGTTGCCACAGTCCAGACCCCACCTCCAAGAAGGCCCACCAAATGGTGTCCCCTCCCCAGAGAGGGTCAAGACCACTCCCACAGGCTATTTAAACTGTCCCCCAGAGACAGAACATGTGGTCTTTCCAGTTTTCCTTCCCCCTCTCGGTGTTTTCCCAGAGGGACACCTGGGAGTGCAGGAGTCCATTAAACCTGGGCTTCTTCTAATTCGGTTTGATTTGGTCTGATTTGGATTACTGTGTCAGCGTAGAGGCTTGTCGGGCCAAAGACACTTAAAAGAAGTGTTTGAAGAACACTGGAGCAGCTGAAATCCTGGGTGGATGTGGATTACTAACTGGGCATAACAACAAGGACCCCAATGCCTCAGGCCCACGGGAAGCTCAAAGTCTTCCAAAGTTCAGGTTGGAATTGGCAGTCTTCCTCTAGTTTGCAGATGTTGACAGTGTATGCAAAAACTAGCAACCACAGCTTCCTCTTTCCATATGAAGGCAACCTGAGCCCTTGCCCTCACAGCGACCCCCACTGAGACTAGCTAAGCCCTCCTCTTTGTGCTGCACATAATAAATGAGCAGCGTCTAAGTCCTGTTATACTGCAGCTGACTCAGTGGAGTCAGCATAGTCCACCTTGCTCCAGCTTTTCTGTGTGCAATCTGTTCTTTCTTCTTTCCCGCATCACCCAGTCAAGGTTCAAGGACCAGCTGTGCAGGACTTGGCATAGAAAGATTCACCCCAGCTCTTCCTCACAGGAAGCAAGGTACCTGGGCTGACAACCCAGGAGCCATAGTGTGGTGGTTTGAACAAGAATGGCCCCCATAGCCAGGCGGTGGTGGCACACACCTTTAATCCTAGCACTTGGGAAGCAGAGACAGGCGAATCTCTGTGAGTTCAAGGCCAGTCTGGCCTATAGAATAAGTTCCAGGACAGGTTCCAAAGTTACACAGAGAAACTCTGTCTCAAACAAACAAACAAACAAACGCCCCCCCCATCGGCCTATATATTTAAATGCTTTGTCACCAGGAAGTGGAACTCTTTGATAGGATTAGAAGAAGGGTTAGGAGTAGAGATACATAGAGATCTCTTGTTTCAAAACTAAATAAAAAAATGAATGCAGTGAACCTTTTGCTTTAGGTAAACAAATGACAATATTTTTTTCTCATGTTAAAATTTAAACTTTCATCTTGGTGGTAGTGATGCTTAATCCCAGCACTAGGGAGGCAGAGGCAGGTGGATCTCTGAGTTTGAGGATAGCCTGGTCTATAGAGGAAGATCTAGGACAGTCAGGGCTACACTGAGAAACCCTGTCTCGGGGAAGAAAGAATTCAAACTTTGAAGGAAAAAAAATCACAATTTCCCCATATTTGCCCATGATATGACGGGGTTAACCATTTCCTCACATTGAAAGGCTTTCCTGCTGCACATTCATTATGCCAGTATTTCCCAACATCAACATGAAGCCATGCATGTGTAAGGGATTCCTGCAAACTTCAAGAGGAATCAGAGGCAGAGGTGTGACAATAGTTCAGGGAGATGCCTTCAGAGTGGTCCATGCAGTCGGCATGTCAGAAACTGCCACATGACAAGTTCTGGTGTAGCATCAAAGCAACTCAGCAAACATCTAAGATGGTGTACACTCCCCAGCCACGGGGGAGGGGAGGGTTCTAGAGCTTCTGAAATGTTCTAACATGCTCCAGGAGACATGAGGAGGCATGGTTTTCTGCAGAAAAAGATTCACAAGCATTTCACAACATGTAAAATAATGCCGCCATATGAACTGACTCTTTGGAGCCCATTCCCTATGGAGGGATTCCTTGCTCAGCCTAGATACAGCGGGGAGGACCTTGGTCCTGCCTCAAGAGATGTGACAGTCTTTGTTGACTTCCCATGGGAGGCCTCACCTTCTCTAAGGAGTGGATGGGGAGTGGGCAGTGGAGGTTGGGGAAGCTGATGAGGGAGAGGGAATTGGAACTGGTATGTAAAATAAGATTGTTTTAAAAAGAAAAATGCTGCCTTTTTCACTCATTAATTTTATTTTGGTTTAGAAAATAAAGTTTTTCATAGAAATGCTACTGGTAGCCAGGTGTGGTGACAGACACCTTTGATCCCAGCACTAGAGAGGCAGAAGCAGGTGGACCCCTGAGTTTGAGGCCAGCCTGGTCTACAGAGCCAGGGTTACACAGAGAAACCCTGTCTTGAAAAAAAGTAAAACAACAAACAACAACAACAAAAAGGAAAAGAAGGAAGGAATGAAGAAAAAGAAAAGAAAGACATGTTACTAATGTATGCATCTAGTTAATGATTTTTACTTTTGAGATAGTTTTGTCATATAGCCCAGGCTACTGCCTGAGTTTTGAAATACAAGTGCACACCGTCTGTCTGTCTGTCTGTCT
>LOEQ01002707.1:184995-196365 GCA_001685075.1 Bramus lutescens
TTTTTGTCTTTTCAGGAGAATGAAGGCATCCAGCTATGGAATCTGAAGGCTACTGAACAAATGAGACACCTGAAGAAAAAGGATGAATCATCCAGAGAAAGTGTCCCAAGACAAAGAATAAATTGCTCTATTGGTATATCACATTTCCAGCAGAATAAAATTTCATAAATCTTCCCAAATGTTTGCTTCTGCTGTTCTCTACAGACATATAATGCAAATAGTCCTTATGTAGTCCCAGTCCAATTAAAAACTAAAGCTAGCTTTGGAGTGGGAGCACGGCTCTCTCCTTCTCTAAACCCAAACATGCTTATTAAAAGAAAATCCAAAATCTTTGTATCATGTCAGAAGAGCCACCTAATATGGGACAGGAGAATAACCAAAAATAGGGACTATTCTATCACTACTAATCTCATAATTCTTTGGTTTTATTTTGATCTTTAACACTTTTCTTAGAGTATAATATTATCTAAAAATTATAAAATGAATATATACATTAAACTTTTTGTCATGATATTAATGGTCATATAAAGTACTAATTCTAAGAAGGCTTCATTCTAGCTTTCTGTACATGACTTCATGTTTGAGTTTCTATCAGGTAACTAGGAATTAAATTTTTGTACTCTTGATGTACATAACAAATTATAGTCCTTTACCCTCTTCGAGATCTGCTACATATGACATTTAAAAGTTTTCTGCAGTGAACCATGACCATGCCTAACAGCAACCTTTGAAGTCTCCAAAAGGAGGAAGGGGCCCCACAATGACAATTCCACCAGAACCATGACAACACCACTAAGCTGACAAACACCAGCCATAGATGGGCTTTGGACTACAAAATGCTCAGGACCATTTCAAGATGACTAGCTGAGATGGTCCAGCCTCATAGACTACTCTACCCAGGACTTGAAATAAGCCTTGCACTTTTCCATTACACAGAGCCTGGACAACAAATGATACAGCTAGCTCTCCCAGGACTTGATAATTATCCAATTTTTTCGGGGTCCCCTACAGATGCCATTGCCCCCAAACAGCAGGAAATAATTTTAAGAACACAATACCCACATTCCCAAGAGGTGAAGTGGGCATTTTTTTTGTCATTCAATGCGTTATGGATATTGCTCATTGTTAGGGGAGTTGGTTACAAGTTGTTATTGGTAACGCTCAGGAATAAACTGAACAAAGGAGATTAGATTCAGGGATCTTGTTCTGAAAAGAAAAAAGGTGATATAAAAATATATAGGAGATAGACGATGAAAGGGTAAATGATTTACACTAGTATGGATTTTTGTATATTGATACCAATTTGGGGTTATTTTTGTTAGAACATACTGTACATACATTTCTACTCTTATTTAAGGTATAGTAACCTATAAAGATCATTTAACAATGTAAAGAAAATTTCTAGTCCTTGAAAATTATCATTATAAGCTATTATATTAAAGAAATGTAGGTTAGTAGTCAGTCACCTTTTACAATCAAACTTGTAGTCATATTAGGTATGTTTTCAGGGTCAAGCAGAGATAATTTTTAGATAGGCATGTCATCTTCAAACATTTCAGAAAGCTACAGAATATAGCATTTATGTTTTAATAACAGAAGGTTCTTTTTTATGACACCGAGACATGTCTGCTCCTGGCAACACCAGAGAATATGATGGGCATCAAAGAAATTGAATTTACTTTTTTTGTGGCAAAAGTTAGCACTGGGCAAGAAGCTGTCCTTGCCTCAACTTCTGACAGTGTGCTGTCCAAATTGGATAAGCAGGACACAAAAGAAAGTGATTGCCAAACTTTTTCAAGACAAGGTAGGACAAAGTATACTGTTTCACAGAAAAGTCTGTCAGATATTCTAGGCTGATAGACTGGAGATGGATACCCCAACATTACAGAGAAACCTTGAGTGACTATCCAGGCAGCCAGATGTTTCTGTCATTTCTCACATTTTTTGGAAGTCACTTGTTTGCATTTACTGCTTACACAGGTATTATTATTTCCTTCTTGGGTCTCTGATGGAGTTGAAGATTAGATAGTCACAGTTTTCCTTGTTAACAAATTCAGAAAAGAAACTCACAAAAGAGATATAAAATGTATAAGGTTGAGAGATATAAAAAGATAGTTTGGGTTGATAATGTACAGGATAGAAAGTGAATCAGGTACAACACTGTGGACTCACAAGATATGATAGATAATGGAGTATTTTCTCTGGATTTGTCAAACGTTAGTGGACTAGACATTGTTAATGTAATTATTGCCTTATATAACTGTATATAATTATTGTACTTATTGTATATAGTTTTTCTATGTTGGTTAAAACCTTTGCTTTCCATTTAGACAAAAAGGGGGAAATGTTGTATGATTCTTTGCTTGTGTTCTGACAAATAAAACTTGCCTGGAGAACAGTGTGGAGCTACCCACTATCTAACCATAGAAGCTGGGCAGTGGTGGCACATGCCTTTAAATCCTAGTACTCGAGAGGTGCAGACAGGAAGAGCTGAGGTAGGATCTCAACCCCTTTTGGATGCAGGAAGGAGGCAAGTAGGAAGCAACTGGTAGCTGCTCTTTTGTTTCTCTGATCTTTCACGTTATTACCCTGATAATTTGACTCCTGGTTTTCACTAAGATCTGTCTGCCTCTGCCTCCTGAGTGCTGGGATTAAAGGTGTGCAACATCATGCCTGGCCAGTAATAATATTTTTTAAAGGCAACTATTTTAAATGGCTGAGAGCTGAGCAGGTACACCACTGAAGATGCCCCAAATGGTTCAGCACTGCTGAAATGAGCTGTAGTCCATTTGTAACCAAGTAAACACACAATAAAATTACAGTAATGCTCTAGTAGTCACTCAAAGTAATGAATCGAGGTTTTTGCACTGACAATATCAAGTCTCAGGACAAACAGTATCAGGAAATCGCATTCACAGTCAGCAGGAAAATACACTATCATTACCTACCCAGGTTGGTTGTCACTGCATTGGACCCACCAGCATTCCTGGGGACATGACAAACAGGAAGGTATGGACAGAGCAAAAACAAGAAAGACCCTACATCTCCATCAGCTGTACAATAAATAGTGATGTGTGGTCACATGCTGCTTGATAACAGCTGCATTTTGAGAAATGCGTGGTTAAGAAGTGAATGGTAAGCTAGGTGATGGTGGCACATGCCTTTAATCCCAGCACTCAGGAGGCAGAGACAGGTGGATCTCTGTGAGTTCAAGGCCAGCCTGGTCTACATAACAAGTTCCAGGACAGCAGGGATACTTAATGAGACAATGTCTTAAGAAAAAGAAAAGAAAACTTGAGTGAAGAATACAAAAGCAATGAGCATAAAAGTCAGGTTGTTGGTTCCCATTCTTTGGTGAATGGGGTCTCTGGGAGTAATGTGTTCTGTATCTCAGCATGGGGCAGTACAGAGATATTTGTGATGAATCTCTGAGTGAGATACTCTTCTCGATGTCTGTTGTAGTTCACATTTTTTAAAATGCTTATGTATATGTGGGTATGTGTATATGCATGAATGCAGATGCCTTCAGAGGCCAAAAGAGGGCACCAGATGCCTGAAGCTGGAGTTAGAGTTGTGAGCTGCCTGACCCAGGTCCTCTTCATGAGCCCTCCCTGCCTCTGAAGGCCTGGAACAGCATTCTCCCTTCTCCTCTGGAACAAAGCAATCCCTCTTCCATAGCAGCTCTGCTTCCTGTGTCCCTATGGTTACCTGGGCTCTACCTCTGTCACACTACTCCTTACAAGGTGTTAGCTGACCTGTGTACTTGTGGCTTCCTTCACCAGTCTGCAGGTTCCTTAAAGACACAGACCATGTGTGTCATCCATAGGACTCCTGTGAACAGGTGGATGATGGGATAGCCAGACAGAAGAGCAAACAGAAACAGCGCTGGTATAAACCTACATTCACACCAGGCAGCCCAGCTCCATCAGACCCTGAAATGGAGGCTCGGCTCTGCAGACTCTTCCCTTTCCCCACCCTGCCTTGCCCAGGAGTCCTGCCCTAGCTTTCTAGGCTCAAGAAGTCCCAGCAGGCCTAGCGTCAGCCCTTACACACTAGCTGTCCAAACCAAGATCCAGCTGAAGGCCACCCCAGCGTGTCCCTCTCAGCTTCCCCATCCTTCCTCCTTCCCACCATCTACAGGAGTGAGGACTCGGAAACTGATCCACTGTTTTCTCTTCCCAGCCCTTCCCTCCAGTATTAGAACTTTCAGGCAGAGTTCCAAAGAAGCCCTATCCACATGAACCCCAAAAGCTAAAGAGGGAGGGAATGAAAGGAGAGGTATATTCCCACAGCCCATCACCTACCGGAAGCCATTCTGTGGGTTCCTAGGGTTGACCAGAATGCAGTCCCAGGTATGACTGGAAGCATTCTGGAACAGGACCAGCTGTCCTTCCTCTCGAACCCGTTCACTGGAGGCATACTCAGCCACCAACACCTCCTTCACCCGGAATGGGTTTGAGAACAAGTTGGTGACATTACTGAGGGTGTTGACGAGGCGTCCGAAGAACTGCATCCTCTGTGGGGCAGGTGGGGGCCCAGCCTGCTCCCTCACTCTGGAAGAACATAAGGTCTCTGGTCAGTTGGACAAAGTCTCTCGTGCCCACCTACAGGTGTCGTGCCGGGCACTCCATTATCCCCACAGCTCTGGGCCCTGCTTCTGGACCAGCAGGAACCTGAAAAGTAAAGAAATGGCCCTGAGGGGAACAGCAGGTCTGATGGAAAGTTCTAGAGTCCCAGGCCAGGCCAGGGACCACCATGACAGAGGACTGTTGCGGACAGTAAGGACAGCGGGTGTGGATGTGCTGTCTGAGGCAAGGCCTGGACAAGTGAACAGCTTCTTACCTCCAAGTCAAGGATGACATTCTGCAGATAGCAACTCTTGGCATGCGCATGTCGATTCCACAAGCAAAACCAAGGGCCCCTCACTATGACATACCAGACTGCACCACACCACTAGGAAGGGGGCAGGGAGTGACTGCCTCTGCACCCTGTCACTGGTTTCTCACAGAGCTCTGAAAGCAGTCACCAAGACCAGTCCTTGGGATGAAAGTGAACTCAGGCTCAGACACGCCAAGTGTGTGCTTGGGGATTTGTGAACATAGAGATGTGTGTCAGTGTCTGTATGTGCTTGTGGGACCAGGGCCAATTTTCAGGGGCTTACCACCTTGTTTTTGAGACAGGGTCTCTCACCGACCTGGAACTTGCCAGGAAAGCCAGATGGGATAGCAAGTGAGACCCAGCACCTCCTGTTTGTCTCTCCAGCACCATGATCCCAAGTGCAGGCAACTGTGCCCAGCTTTTGTTTGTTTGTTTATTGGTTGGTTGGCTGGTTGGGTTTTTTTGAGACAGGGTTTCTTTGGGTAACAGTTCTGGCTGCTCTGGAACTCACTTTGTAAATCGGGCTGGCCTCAGACTCAAAGGTCCACCTGCATCTGTCTTCCAATTGCTGGGATTAAAGGCGTGGCCACCACCCTGCAACTGCCCACCTTTTTCACATCATGTAGGCTGGGGATGAACTCAGGTCCTCACACTAGAATGACTGAGCTACCTCCTTAGCTGAGATTTAAAAAAAANAAAAAAAAAAAAAACAACTACAAATCCAGTCATAGTTTCTGCTACAAAATTTGTCTCCCAGTTTAGATCGGAGTCTTGGATTTGTGTGCCATATACACTAGAGATGGAACCCAGGGCCCCACATTCATCAGGCTGCACCCCCAGTCCCAGAGTTAGAGATGAGATGTGTGTTTTCCTAGGCTCCCAGAAAGCACACTACCTTCCCCAGAGGCCACCCTCTAACTCGGAGTCAACATGTCACCTGCTGAAAGAGTAGGTCAGACAGCACAGACAGAGCACCGCACTATGGATGTCCTGAGGGAGGTGGCACCTGCGTGGAGACCAGTTCTCAGCCTTGTTCTGCTCTGGTCCAAGGTAGAAAAAGAGGACTGGCCTTGGAGATGGGATGGAGACAAATCAAGTGGCCTACAGAGTGTGCTAAGAACAGAGCGGGGTCAGTCATGATGCCACCTTAGAGCTTCCCTTTCCAGATTCAGCACTGCATTCTGAAAGCGTTCATGGAGAATTCCAGAAATAAGATATTCATTAGTTGTAAATGTTATGCTCTTCCAGATGCATGGTGAAGGCAAACCACCCTGGTGTCCCTCACCCAGGTGCACACACAAGCCCTTTCCACGACTTCCACACTACAGACACATCACCTGTTAGTCACCTAGCAGCCTGCTTCCTTCTCAGACAGTTGTGGCACTGCAGTGCTTGTGTCCAGGTGGCCCTGGTGCTAATAATGGCATCAAGAGCTGGCACTGTTGGGAGTGTGCTTGTCTGGCATACACAAAAGACAAAGCCCAGAGTCTGCAAACCCTAGCACTGCATAAACTGGGCATGCTCATGCACACCCATATTCCCAGCACCACTCCAGGGGTGGGGTTCAGGGGCATCCAGACCCACATGGTGAATTCGAGGCTAGTGTGGCACCTGGAAGACAATGCTGTTCTATTGCTATCTTTATTTAGTCACTCCACCCCCATTTTACAGATAAGGAAACTAAATCTTAGCGAATACAACTGCAGCTTCTATGACAATGGTGAGACGTGGTGGGAAGAACACAAGCCTTTGTCCTCTCCTTTAACACAGGGGCAGTCATGTTTGGTGGCCCACGCCTGATATACCAGCACTCAGGAGGCAAATGCAGGTGGTCAGCCTGGGCATGTAGCACATTCCAGGCCAGTTTTGAGTATGTGGTAAGACCCTGTCTTGACAAATCAAAGTAGGCAGGGCTGGAGAGATGGTTCAGAGGTTAGGGGCACTGGCTGCTCTTCCAGCACCCACATGGCAGCTCACAACCATCTGAAACTCCAGTTCCAGGGGATCTGGCACCCTCTTCTGCCTCCACAGATGCCAGGTATTCATGTGGTGCACAGACATACACGCAGACAAAATAAGTAAGTATACACAAAATAAAAATCAATAAACCTTAAAAAAAACATTAAGACGCAAGGCTCAATAAAATAAGACACTAAGAAAAATTGTATATGATCTCACTTACATGTAGGACTAAATTCAAATAAAAAACATTGAACAATGGCTATTGGGTCAAGAAATAGAACAACCTAGATCAAAGGTCACAGCTGGGTATTGTGAAATATTCCTTTATACTGTGTGAATATATGTTGCTGTGATTGGTTTAATAAAGAAGCTGACTGGCCAACAGCTGAAGGGGACAAGCTTAGGTGAGAGAGCCAAACCGAGACTGCTGGGAGGAAGAAGGGTGGAGTCAGGTTGTCAGCAGATGCAGAAAGAAGCAAGATGGGCATGCCGTACTTAGAAAAGGTATTGAGCTACATGGCAAAGCATAGATGAGAAATGCGGGTTAATTTAAATTTAAGAGTTAGCTAGTAAAAAGCCTGAGCTATTGACTGAGCATTTACAGTTAATATTAAGTTTCTGAGTGATTAGGTGGGAGCAGCAGCCAGCACAGAAAAACTCCATCTACAGAGTGTAGAGGTACAGGTCTTTAATCTCAGCACTCAGGAGGCAAAGGCAGATGGATCTCTGAGTTCAAGGCTAGCCTGGTCTACAATGTGAGTTCGAGAATAGTCAGGGCTACAAAGAGAGACTCTTTTTCAAAAAAAAAAAGATCAAAGATCACAAAATAGCAGAGAATGCATGAGTCTGGACAGACAACATAAGGTCATAAGGTTATGATTAAAAGTAAGACTACCATGGTGACAAGGTGGCTTGGCACATTAAGGAACTTACAACCAGGCCTGACAACCTAGGTTGATCCTTCAGACTCACAGGTGGAAGGAGAGAACTGACTTAAGTTGTCCTCTGGCTCCCATGTATACAATGTAACACACACACACATGCATACATACATACACATATATACACACAAACACAGACAATAAAAATGGTAAAATGTAATAAAAATCATATACACACTCACTGTAGTGACAATTGTTTTTGGATATACTTAGGGGGTCCATCCCATGAACTCAAGAACACAAAACAAGCACTCAACTGGACTATTTGCCCAACCTCATAGTCAAGATTTGTTGCTAAAAACATAAGACTTAAGAGAATCTTTATGCACACACACACACACACACACACAAATAAATAAATGAATACATAAACATAAAAGTGCAAGCATGTGTAAGGCAATGGCCGGAACAACTGTGCTATGCCACTTACATCCGTCCATCATGTGGGTCCAAGAATCAAACTTAAGTTGTCAAGCCTGGCAGCAAATGCCTTTCCCACTGTGATATCTTACTGGCTCCCCAAAACTTTTAAAGAAAACAATCTTACAGGGCCAATGGCTCACACCTATGATCCCAGCCCGTGGGAAGCTGAAGCAGTTGGATCACCATGGGTTCAAGGCCAGTCTGATCTCACAATGAGCTCTAGAACAGAAAGGACTACAAAATGACACCTTGACTCACGTAACAACAAAATCTCTCCTCTTACACCCCAGCAAGTTCTCTGTGTGTTATTGGGGCATGTGCACGTTCAGGTACACATGTGCGTATGTGTGAGTGTAGATGTGCATAAGGGCCAGAGGTTAACTCAGGTGCCATTCCCCATCTACATTACTTTTGAGATAAAGTCTCTCATTGGCTCCTGGGGTTAACCAGTTAGGCTGTGTGGCATGCAAGTTCCAGGGACCTTGCCAGCTCCAGAACTGCAAGCACATGCTGCCACTGGGGACTGAACTCAGATCCTCAGGCTTGTGAGGTGAGCATCTTACCAACTGAACTGTCTCCCCAGCAAATTCTACGTGACATCATACCGGGCATGCCTAGGCCTCCCTGGGCCCCATCCTGGAAGATATGCATGCTTGTCCCTTCTGCACAGCCACCCCAGGCGCCATTATCCTCACTTTACATAGGAGGATACCAAGTAACAGAAAGGTTAAGTGACATGCCCAAAGTCACACAGGTGACAGGGTGAGGCATGAGTGCTGCATCCTCTGTGAGAGACTCCAAAGCAAGCCTCTCACCCCTGCAGGAAGTACAGCTCAATTCGATTCAACTTTCTTTTCTGCTTTCTTTCCCTCCCTCCCTCCCTTCCTCCCTCCCTCTNTTTTTATTGTTTTGTGACAGGGTTTGTCTGTAAAACAGCCCTGGCTGTACTGGAGCTTGCTCTGTAGACCTAACTCACAGAAGTCCATCTGCCTCTGCCTCCCATATGATGGGATTAAAGTTTCCCATCAAGTTTCTTAGAACAAAATTTCACTGAGAAAATATTTTGCACTTTTTTTTTAAGAACTAGCCAGATGGCTCACTGGGTAAAGGCAGTTACTGTGCAAGCCCAGAAACCTGACTTCAATCCTGGAAGCCATGCTAAGGTGGAGGGGGTGAGGCGACTCCACGAAGTTGTCCTCTGATTCCACATGTCCATCATAGCATGCACTCCACCCACACACACATATAAAAAGTAAATTAAAACCAAAATAAAAAAGACAATAGATAAAAGAAGCATACCAGGATGTCTGGGGGTGAAGGTCGTGCTTTTGATTTCCCAAGTGGCACACAAAATTACTATGGCTTTATGGAAAGCAGGTGTGTAGTCTGGGCTGCGTATCAGGCCTAGCACAGAGGAGCTATCTATAGCTTCATGCAGATTTGCCAGCGGCCAGGCCAGATGCGTAATAGTGCTCCAGGGATGGAAGAGCCTTGAGAACACCCAAGAGCCCTGCTGGTCTAACCCACTTGCCAGTGGGACCAGAAGTCTCACTTAGAGGAAGGTCCCCACCCCAGCACCCTCTGTAGAGACACCGCCCTGGGCTGAAAGGCCTGGCTTCCATCCAGCCTGCTGGACCAGTATGACACAGTGATGTAACTAGGGAAAAGGCCAGGATGCCAGCCTCCGTGACAGTTCTAACAGCAGCCATTGTTCTCACCAGCTGAAGAGAGGAAATGAACCCTAGGGACCTGTGGGTCACATCCTGGAACAAGCATGCATGGACAGCCAGGGATGCTACAGGGCCTTCCTCTTGCTATCCTGTCCCTACCACCTCAGGGCCCAGCTAGGTCCTTCCAGGCTAGCTACAGGGGAGAATTCAGACTGGGAACAAGCTGCTCCCAGAGCCTGTAAGGATCTTCCACTAGGTGCCCCCCTCCTCACCTGCTAGGCTTGCTTCGTTCAGCTCCTATGTTCCTATAACATTTGTTTTCTACTACTGAGCTTCCTGTTCCATGCCAGAGCTGGCTCCTTGATGGGACATCTGACACAGACTGCCTGTTTCCCAGTGTAAGTGCTACAAGTTTAAAGAGAAAAGCCCGAACTGTCCATGGTGGTGGTGCCAGTGCTCACTCCAGCGTGTGGTCAAGCTTGTCTATCACCCACTTGGTCAGGGCCCAGTGAACCTGCTTGGTTTGTTTCTGGAAGAAAGACAGTGTCTCTGGGGTCTGAGACTCTCCTGGAGGGACTGAAGACAGGAAGGCCAATGACTAGTAGACTCACGACAGAGACAGGGAACTTACATCCAGGGAGGGCCTCAAATGGAGGGTTCAAAAGACAAGGACACGAAAATGAAAAACAAACAAAAACCCTGGAGGGATCTTGGAAGAGCCTGCAGTTCCCCAGAAGGGGATACATGAGTTCATGAGGGCTAGTCAGGCCCAGGCTCTGCTCCGAGTGCATGATCCCTGGGTAAGGACATTAGAGGACAGGGCTCAAGTTCTAAGGGAAAGACAGAAGGCACCTAAGGGGGATGGGGAGAGCCCCCCTCCAGCCTGTAGAGCAGAGGGAATGGGAAGAAGGACGGAGGCCTGCATGGCCACCATAGACAAGCATGTTGTCTGGCCTGGCTGAGGGAGGTCTGCATCCGCCTCAGTCACGAAGGTTCTTGGGCAGGTCTCAGGAGCTGTGCCACTCTTTGGGGTCACTCTCTTGCTAAGGTTACCAGGCTGCTTGTCTGACCTCCTCACTCTTGGATGGTTTCAGGTAGAAGCTGCTAGGTGGGAGCCAGGACTTAACCAGTCCCTTCTATAGGACCCAGAATGTTCTCCCTGCATACACCAGAGCCCCTCCTTACCATTCTGGGTCCTTCGCTGCTCCAAAGGCAAGGCAAGCACTGGACTGGCCCCTCCCTACAGCTGGCATTCAAGACATTTCTAAACGGAGGTGTGTGAAGCCCAGGTCCTGGCCCAGTCTTACCCACACGGCTCCTCTGTGCCTTTTCACAGGTAGACTACAGAGTGAATGACCATACTCCCCTGCTGCATGACAGCACCTCCCGCCAAATGGCCATGCCTCCCTGCTGACCCTGTATGCCCCATGGATCTCCAACACTTCAGAGAAAACCCAAACTCCAGAGCACATGTCCGAATCTCCAGAAGAGGGCCA
>LOEQ01002707.1:229913-246959 GCA_001685075.1 Bramus lutescens
CCCCCACCCCCAGCCCCAGCGAGGCCCTCTCCGACCCGATTCCCTTCCCAAAGTGCCTGAGTGCCTCCTGCTCCTGGTCCCTTTCTCTGCCACCACTACCCAGCGTGGTGACTTCACATTCCTTTCCTGGGCTCTTTGTAACTCTTGCAGGTCCCCAGACTGGGACCTGATGGCCCTGGGGAGGGGCAACTTTGCTAAGATGGGGGGGGGACGTTGGGGTCCTGGGTTTCCCTGGGCTGAAAGTCCATCTCAGATTGGAAGCGAGGTGGTGCAGAGATGGCCTGGAGAAGAGCTTGGGGGGGTGGCGGGGAGGCTTTAGATTGTACCAGTATGCCCTTCCAACCCTCCCAAGATTTAGGTCTAGGTGTGGCCTTGTGGGGCTGCCTTGTTGGGAAGCAGAACTCAAAAGACCTCCCAACTCTGCTTGGGACCTAGGGGACTCTTAGCTAGGGTCAGGCTTTCTCAAGCTAAGAGTCTTTGGAGCAGAGCAGTGGAGCTCTGACAAATGGGGAAGCTGCCAGGCAAAACCACCCAAGGCCACACAGCACTGAGGAGTTGAGCTGCGACCCAAAACGGGCCTCTCACGACTGCCCTAACATTCCAACCATGGATTGTCTTCACGGGGGAACAGACACAGATAACAACGCGGTAGAAAGGCCTCTCTGGCCTGGGAGACCTTCATCTACGAAGTGGGAGAGAAAAACTGAAGGAGAGAGAAGGTGACACAAAGGGATGAGGTGAGAAGCTGGCCAGCCAGAGGAGGGGCAATGGAGAGACCTCTGTGGTAGGAAGAGACAGACACTACAGTCCTGATGCAGGGAATGGAGAAAAGGGGGTCCCTTGGAATTAAGGCTTCCACTTTGGTCTGGAATATCTGTGGTGTGGGGGCTGACCATTGGTCCCCTGGGAAGTCTGGCCCTAGCACCTCCCCAACGCTGTATACTGCTGACCCCTCCACATTCTTATTTATTACACGGATCTAAGTTATTCTCGCCAGAGTCCAGCTTCTTTTCCCTGGGAAATACGTGGGCCCTGAGCTGGACTTTATATTTTATATCTACAAATAAATCACATTTAATCTTATATTTAGGGAAAGCTGGATGGCAACAACTTTTTTTTAATTGCCCAGCTCCCAGAGTTATTTATTTTCTGACTTAAAGTGAGCCAGTTATCTGCCTTGAGTATTTTGTAGACGTTCTGAATAAAGTCGAATTCTTTTCCACAGAGAAGTGCATGTCCTCAAGTGTTTTATGTGTGCTCTGAATGAGTGACCACTTCTGGGCCTCAGGAACTTTTAGGTCACTGGGAGGCTAAATCCCATTGCTAGCTTTTGCAAGTATGTGTGGGTGGAGACTGAGCAAGAAAAAGTTGTACTCAGTCTGTGCAGTCTCCGACAGAGAAGTCTTGGGTTTTCAAGTGTCTTCCACGTTCCCACAGGTCTGCCTTTCTACAGCCCAGCGAAAGGCTGAGTTCTGAACAGCAGGCCTCAGCCTTAGTCTGAGGTCTTGGGAGGGAGGGGAAGGGTACCTACTCATTAACTCTGCCCTGCCTGGAAAGGAGTGGAATACTCTGCTCTTCAGCCAGGGAAACGGGTTTGAATCCCAGAGGTCTTTCTCTGGGTGGCATGGACTAGTTTCTTGGGCTCTGAATCCCTTAAAAATGAAGGTGCTATAGAGGCATGGTCTAGAAAAGCCCTAAAAGCACAATAAATGACAGTCCACAGGACCAGGGTGAGGACCTTGTTTGTGGCTGGTCAGGGAGGAAGGGAGGGGCCAAGGAAAGCAGCAGAGTGGGACTGTAGGGAAGAGTTAGATCATGTGGCTGGACCCACAGTGCGGTCTCCCCCTCAAATTGGGGCTGTGCCAATACTCCTTCCTGAGAGGCCAAGCTCAGGCCTGGCAGCGGGAAAGGGTGGGGGTGGAAGTGGGGGTGCACAGATGATGTAGACTGTTTACCTTCAGGTTATAGGCTGCCTGGGAAGTTCCCCCGCCCACACACATTCCAGCCATGCCTCTCACCCACAGGCCAGACCTTAGAACAGCACAGTGCCTGGGCATGGTGCATGCAGGGAAGGTACTATGGCCTGGTACTTGCCTTAGGCCTCCTGGTTCCTAAGGATGGAAGATGAGCTCAGAGAAGCCAAGGAAGGTCTTTGATCTTCTGAGAGATACCTAGAAAGGTCACTACCTGCCTCTGGAAAAGAACAGGGAATGAGGCCCAGCCTTCATGGGGGTGGGGAAAGGGTGAACACGTTCTGGTCGGTTGTCTGTGAAGGAGAAACTGTCCAGTGGGGATGTGGAACCTGATTTTAGTTCCAGACACCCCATGATGTACATACACATCACACACAGGAAGAAGGTGGACACCCCTGTCCACAGCCACTACACCTCTTCCAGACAAAGGGGGCAGGAAAAAAACCGCACTGGCAGACAGAAGAGATTTCAATACAATCTATATTATCTCATATATATATTTCTTCCTGACTTTATTTGCTTGTTTCTGTCACGCATTTAAAATATCACAGAGACCAAAATAGAGTGGCTTTGTGGTGGAACGCAGGACAGTCACACGAGATACAAAACTAGGGGCTCTGGCATCATACAGCATACAGTTCATTTTCAAGTATTTTCTTTTATGTACAAAGAGCTACTCTACCAGGAAAAAAAATAAAAAATAAATGAGACAAGATAGGTTATGCATCCTAGGAAGAATGGGGCAGTCGGGTACAGGTTCCTGTCCTGTGTTCCCACGAGCCATTAGCTTCCTGCCCGAGCTCCCCCGCAGCCTCACCCACCATGCCAACAGGCAAGTGTCAGGGTGGGTGGGGAACAGTGGGGACAGGAACTAGCAACATACTTTGGCCTGGAAGGAAGGGAAAAGCCTGAGAAACAGACTGGTGGAAGCAGTCCCAGGAGGGAACCATGGCAACATCCCAAGGAGCTCCCACCTGCCTTCCTGGGCAGCTTGGGACCATCTGGCCAGGCCTACTGGATGGGGCTGAGAGTTGCCCTCTGGCACCCTACATGCTGGCCTCTAGGCCATGAGGAAGGAAGGAGGCTAAGAAGGTTGCTAGAATACAACAGCCCCATGAGGTCCCTCCCCATGGACCCTAGGGAAAGAACCTGTTTGTTCTAGAAGTGACCAGAGGGAGGGCTTCCAGTGAAGGTCACAAGGCAAGCTCTTCCTTCTACATCACTGTCCACCTCAAGAGGCTACAGAAGCCAAAACCCAAGTGCTGCCTGGATTCCACGTGCCAGGTTCTCTTCCACCCTACCTTGGAGTCCCAGGCCTGGAGGCAGCTCTGGGATGTGAGTGGAGAGGGAGCTAGGGGAGAGAATGGGTGGTCCCAGACAAGGGCACCTGACCCAGTGCCAGCAGCTCAACAAGGAAGTGCCTGGGAGAGACTGGGGACCAGGAAGGGACCAAGGAGGGACCGGGGAGGGCTTTCATATGTGACTAAGGCACAGAAGAGATGGGCCGGGGGCCAGAGAGAGTGGAACACCAGGCCCTGCATGGCCAGGGGACCCAGGAGGGTCTGAAACCACCCCTCCCATGACCCTGCTGTATAACCATCCCTCCAGCCTTCCTCTGGAAGTGGTCTGAAATGTGGAGACTCAGACTTCTCCCACGACCCAGGAGGGATAAGCCCCAGGCAGAGACCAGGACCTAGCAGGAGTCTTACTGCTCCATTGAGGAGGTGGTAGGGAACCCAAGCCCTGGCACAGTCAGGAATTATAGAAGGGCTCTGCCCCAAACTATCAAGAACTGGACCCAAGTGAGAGAGCAGTATGGAATTCTGGCTGTCTTCAGCAGGCCAGAGGAGCTAAGAGGCAGCCCAAGTGGCCACAGTGAGGACACCCAAGGGCCCTGGGCCCCACATGTCACCAAAGGGCCCATAGGCACAGAGGCATCCTTCCTAGGGGGGCTCTGAGGCTCCTGGGGGCTGGCTCCAATCCTTGCAGCATGCTAGGCAGGCCTAGGTTGGGAGAAGGGGAGAGTCCATGGAGCATTCACATCGCCTCCTACTGCCCAGAATGAGACAAATCTCACACTGGACAAAGATGAACAGGGAAGGGCAGGCAGGTGGGAAGATCAAGTCGGGTCTGGGTATTGCACGGTATGGGTGGGCTGGGCCTGACAGCCTCGGCAGATAGCTTGTTGGGGAGGGGGCTTAGGATGCAGCTTCTAGCCAAAACACAAGCATTTAGACCCAGGCATGGCTGGTTCCAGACATGTCCCCAGTACAGGGTGGGCANGCTACAGCCAGTGTCCTCTGCTCTTGCCCCGGATAGTGCAGGGTTGGCTATGTAGACACATTCCTGAGGCCTGTTCCTCTGGAAGCGATATGCGAGTTGTTTCTGGTCCAATAAATAAAAGGGCAACAGCAAGGTTGTGCTGGCTGCTCCCCAGCCTGGCTGGAAGCTGGAGGAGGCACCTTTGCTTCCCCACCAGGGCCCACATTTAGAACTCATCATCAGAGCTGAGCAACAGAGTCTTCTCATTGTCACGGGCACCGCTAAGGCTGTGGGACCGGGAAAGGCTATGGGTGCCACCACGCCAGGTTGGTCCAGGCTCCAGAGTGGACTGCTGTGTGTACTGCTGGTAGGCAGGTGAGAAGTTGTGGATGGCGTCCTGCACAATGTCATGCGGGTTCATGGTCTCTTTGAGGCTGCTGGAGATGCTCTTCATGGGGGCACAACGGCCTGCAGGGAGCAAGCAGGTGGGGCAAGGGCCAGAGTAGGAAGAGGGAAACTTGATTAGTTCCTGCCCCTACTCCTGGAATAGACCCCACCCCAATGTGCTTGCTCCCTTGTCCCCTCCTGAGACATGAAAGGGCAGGACAACAGTGCTGCTGCTGACTGGAGTGAACAGGGGAGCTGTGAAGGAAGTGAAGCTGGAGGGACGAAGGCAACCATCCCGGGGAACAATGCTCAGAGGCAGGAGTGACTGGGCAGAAACGGAAGTCTGCAACAGTTAACCTGGAAGACCCCAAGCTCCAGTGCCAGAGGCTCCACAAGGCTGGCCTGTTGGCTATCCCTCTTAAGAGGGCAGGAGCTTCCAATCCCTCCATCTGAAGATGTGCCCTACAGGATTGGGACAGGGCTGGAAGAACAGTGCAGGTCACTGAGTCAGGCCGGAAGGATGAACTCAACCCTGGGCCCAGGACTTGGGACTAAGTCTCTCCACCTTCTGGGTGCTTTGTCTTGGAGACACTGCCAAATGCCCCTGCCATTCTTAGTGGGCACTGTGTCCCAGAACCTAGCAGGGTGTATTTCAAAACTAAAGCATGGAACAAAGGCAGCTAAGCTTGACAAAGGGCAGCCCTCTTAGGCAGGTGCTCAGGGCTCTCATCCAGAAGTGCCAATTGGGAGATGGGTACACAGAGGAGCCACAGAAAGGCATGCCAGTGACAGGACCAGACTGACGTGTAGGACGGACATACAGAGAGAGAAAGAGAACAGACCTACCGTATGGGCCGTATGTCAGCACTGCCCGAGGCCAAACCCAGGGCAAATGCAGGGTAAAGGGGCAGGGAGAGAAGCCGGAGGGATAGAGAAGACAAGAGACAGCTGAGTGAAAATTGCCTGCCCACCCCACGCCCAGTGACACTCCCACCCATCCCCAGACACCAAGGCTGCTCTGGTTGCCCTTGAAGGACAGTGCTCATGCTATCAGGGGTCATCCTGATGGCAGTGGAAGTTCCATTTCACATCTGAGTCAGGGCCTCTATTCCCACTTCTCCCAGGGTTTGCTGGAGCTACACCTGCACAGAGCCCTGTGCCTTGCAAAGCTCACTCCTCTGCACAGGCTTGGAAATTAAGGAGGATGACTGTAGAGCAGAGCTGACTTTTCACCCCAGACTAATGTGAAGCTGGGAGGGACTAGGTGCTATATGGTTACGAGGAAGGACTAGAGCTCACACCAACAGCAGGTTGTTCTGGGTGGGCGGTTTCTTCTGGGGGGAGGGGTGCACCTAATGGTGGGGTGCTGTCTGAGGGTAGTACATGGAAAGACAGGTCACCAGTAAGGCGTTCCTGGAGAGCCTCCATGACACAACACCCCTCTGCTATAGATAACCCAGCTTATTCCTGCAAATGGCCTGGCTCCAGGCCCCAGGGCCTGTTAAACCAGGCTTAAGGAATATGAGTGTGTGTGTGTGTGTGTGCGCGCGCGCGCTATCAGATCTTTCCCACTGGGGCCTAGCAGGTAGCAAGGGGCACCAGCCAGCAAGTGGCTCAGCACAGAGTAGGGATGCCATCAAAGACCAGGGTGGCAACCAGAGCACCACAGGGTGGTAGAGAGCACAGTCCAGCAGAGGCATTTCAAGGTTTCTTCCCAACCAGGATAGGAGCTATCGAGGCCTGGGCAGGGAGTCCTGTGCCTGTGAACCCCTAAGGCTCTCCATGCCAAGCACAGGGACCTGTGGTAGGCATTGAAGCCTGGGGAAGGAGGTTGTCTGGTCTCTAGTCATGAGGGAAAGCTGATGGCAACTGGATGGCATATTCCTTGGACAGGAGACCTCCCTCTCCCACCCATGCAGTCTCTCACTGTGGATGCCAGCCTCGGGCATCCCCTCAGGAACAGGCCCTTCTGCCCCACTGGTCCCCTGCTTTCCCAGACAGCTGCACTTCCCAGTCACTAGAAAGCTCCTCAAGGCTTATGTGTCCTAACCAATCACAGAAGCACCCAGGATGGGGCCCAACCCACAAAGATCTCTGTAGGGCCCTCTCCTGTACATCAAGGGCTGCAGAATATTCTTTAGCAACAAGGAGCAGAGGTGTGAAAAGCAAGCTGTGGAAACTGCCTCTGATCCTGCTTCTCACAGGGAAACAACTTCCTGCTGTTTGTTCCTTGAAGAATCTCACTCAGCAGACAGAACAGGACAGAGCAGACTCGGCACGGTGGTGTCTGGTCACTAGTCTCTGTCCCAACTTTCTATTTTGTTCTTTTTCTCAAACTCACAGTAACCCTTCTGCCTCAGCCTCCCAAATGCTGGGAGGTATACATCACCCTTCTACCCCATCTGTGGGTCTCCACACTAGGACCTAAAGGCTGAACTTAAGCTTCCAGAAACAAACTGGGGGTCCCTCTGGGATCTGAAACCCCTATGCTCTGACCTCTTAAGCCCCTCTTTCAGAAGAGACAGGGTCAACCCTTGTAAGATGCTGGGAGGTTCTGGAGCTGACCTCATGAGGCTGGGGTCCCTAGGAACCTGGCTTATACCTTGAGCGTCCAGCCTCTTGTCAGCGTAGACCTTGTAGGTGAAGGCATGCCGTAGGGCCAAGGCTGCGAAGAACATCTCAACACAGATGATGAAGTCCTGGTAGCCAGCAGCCACAGTACCCTCACCCACTGACACACGGGCTGAGTTGATCTTTGGGATGGCCCCACATTTCTCTAAGATGGCCAGTAGCATCCCTGAACAGGAAGAGGCATTGTCTGGTCACACACTGGACCCCTCCCTAGCCCTTCATGCAATGCCACACAGATAGCCACACACTGCAGGGTATGGCAGGGCTCATTTGCTTCTGGAGGCAGGGATGATGACATAAAGTCAAGGTCTCTGCAAACCCAATCCTCACAGCTACCTGTCAGTCAGGAAACTACGACATCATCAAGGCTGCACTGAAGTTTCATGTAAGCCTCAGCCCTCCCAAATACCCAGTGGCCAAGGCGTCCCTGAGCTCCAGGGCAGGACATAAAGGACAGCACTCTGGCCTGGGACTCAGTTGTGAAAACATGAGCAGGAGTGGGAGATGGACCCGGGGCTGTGATCACCAGGCCAGGAGGAGGCTCACCTTGCCAGAAGGAGAGAAAGATGACGGACTTGACCATGAAGAACTTGAGGACAGGGCTGTAGGGACTGAGCAGCTCCCGGGTGGCGAAGTAGAAGAGGAAGAGGGCGTAAAGGGCCAGGCTGACTGAGATGTTGTAGATGATAGTCACATAGAGGTACCCACTGGTGACACTGTGGAACAGGCATGCTGTGGCTGGGACCGACCCAGAGAAGGCAGATTGCTCCCTCCTCTGCCCTGCCCACAACCTATTTCCATGGGTCAGTGACCACTGGAAGGAGGGGATGGCATGGGGGGAGAGACACACTGGCAGTGTGCTACAGAGGTGTGTCTGTAGGCAGGCAGTCTTCCACTCCTACTTCACTCACT
This sequence comes from Bramus lutescens, assembly GCA_001685075.1. Taxonomy (NCBI): domain Eukaryota; kingdom Metazoa; phylum Chordata; class Mammalia; order Rodentia; family Cricetidae; genus Bramus; species Bramus lutescens. The sequence goes on from LOEQ01002707.1 coordinate 238,079, forward strand.
CAGATGGTGGCCCTGCTCTGAACCCATTCCTGATGGAGGGCACTAGAGGGAAGCCAGGGCTATGCTGCAGGCCATAGGTCACAGTGGGTTCCCCTAAGCTTGCTCTGCTCTCCTGACCTCAGTGGGCTATAGTACATGTTCCAGGCAGTAAGAAGAACTCACAGTATGGGACCAGGTATAAGGCCTCTTCACTAACCCACAAATGAATAAGTGTGGCCAGTTCACACAGTAGAGTCTTTATATCTAGGGCTAAAGACTGCCTCCCAGGGCTCCTTCACTTTTAGAACCTGTCTTAGAGTAGTCACCACCCTCTGAGACTCACCCACGGTTACTACTATGCATCCTGAATATTAATATGGATGTGACTCGCTAAGACCAAGTGCAAGATGGCCACTGCCAGGCTCAGGCTGAGAGTCAGGGAGGTCTGAGTCCCATGCAATTTAGGAAAAAATCACGTACGGGATCTGTCAAGGTAGGGCACCCACCCTTGTGCCAATATACCCATAGGTCCCAGGGGGGACCCCTGCTTACTCAAAATCCCCGTCCCGGTACTTGCCGAAGGCCTGGAGAATAACAGTGCTGACGGCCATGAGTGGCTTCACCACACAGAACTGCAGGGTAGCCTGTTTGGGAAACAAACAAGACAGGATAAAGTAGGGATGCGGGAAAGCACTAGTTCTGGCAGCTGGGCCTATGCTGGTTCCTAGGAAGGGGGAAAAGGGAACTGTGTGCAGGGGGAAGCAGGATGGGTAAAGAGACATGATGATATTGGAGACTCAAGGACTAAGAATATAAGGCCCAGTGGAGTAGAAGACACCTCAGAGACAGCTCAGAGGATGAGGGGCCTTCAGGAAGATGGAGAGAGGCAGGATCCAGGTAGAGGGAGTAGCTTCAGGCTAGTGGGGTGGCTCAGCAGGTAAAGGCACAGGTAAAGACTTCTTTGCCAAGTCTGCTGACCTAACTTTGATCCTCAAGACACGCAGTGGAAGGAAATAACTTCCTGCAAGTCATACCCATGCATGCACTCATGCAAATAAATACATATATGCATGCATACATACATACATACATACAAAGGGACAATTCATGCAGAGGCTCACCCAGGGCAGAGTTTGAACAAGAACAGGAAGTGGGCACTAGAGAGAACAGCAGGTCCTGGACCACATTTTCTGAACAAGTGAGCTCTAAGGAGGAGTTAGCCATACAGGGAGTGGGTGAGGACAAGGCTTCTGCTTCCCTGACCCAGCTCTGGCCTGGGTCAGGGTTTCTGAGGAACCAGGGTCTGAGTAACCTGGAGTTGGCCTTCAAGAGCAGCAAGTGGGGAGAAGACATATGTGAGAGCCTGAAAAGCTACGTGGGCATTCAGGCCCGGTTAGCTATTCACTGCAGTCTCTCAGGCAATCACCTGGTCTCCAAGCAGTAGCCACCTGGGCAATGTCAAAGTAACCCATGCCCACAACACAGGGTTACAAATATGGAGATAGAAGTGGGTATCTGCATCATCCACAGTAACCTAAAAGTGCTCATACTCAGCCGGAAGTCCTGAGTAAAGGAGAGGGCACATGAAACTCCAGCACGTGCCTTGCAGAGTGTGGCTCTGGATAGGACCAGTGGCTGGAGTAGAAGGGCAGCCTGGGAACCCATCTCTGCCCCACTGAGGCCCGGCTGTGCTGGGGGAGAGCCATGGCAGAGGAGCGTGTGACAGGAAGAGCTACATGCAGCTACTAGAAAGCCTACACAATCCCTGGACTGCAAATCTCCACCCAGAAGAGCAGGGGTTCATACCCCAGTCAGACAAGAAAACTGAGGCATAGAGCTGAATGGACAGATGAAGGACTGGAGTCCAAGTCAGCAGACCTCAGAGCCTTTGTCCAGCTATTTATTCCATGGGTCAGTCTGAGATTCGCAGACCAGGGTAGATGTCAAAGTGACATCAGTCCCAGGAGTGGGGAGTCCTTTCTACTCTGTTGGGATGGGTTGGGGTCACCGATCCAAATATCTTCCCTCCCTTCCTCCCTCCTTTCCCTGTCTGCCCCTCTTTCCTCCTCCCTTTCTCCTCTTCATTGGCAGTGCTAGGGACAGAACCCAGGACCTCACAGTGAGGCAAGTGCTTTTCCATCACTCTGTAGCCCTAGCCCAAGAATTTCCACTTTTAATAAGTGCTCCAAAAGACTCAGACACTGGGCTCTGGGCCCAAGGACATTCTGACCCACCCTGTGGCTCTGGAAGGAAGATACTATGAGTGCTGGGGCGCCTGCTGGGAGCCTTCGTGTGTTATTCTCCTCTCACTGCTGGCCTGCCACGTCAAGTTCAACAGCAGAGTCTCAGAGCCCACAGGGCAGGGAATGACCCACACCTGGTGATGGTGAGGCTGACTGTGCTCTGGCTGTGACCTGTGCTCTGCTCTTGAGAACAGAACTCTGAGGACAATGTAATGATCAAAAGCGGGGATGAGTCACAGGGGCCTGGACCCTGTGCTGGACCATGTAAACAAGGCTCTGCAAGCCCCACCCTGGACCAGGACAGTTTTAACCCCTTCTGGGCCACTCCACAAGAGAGATCCTGAGGCTCCCTCAGGGAGACAGAGCTGAATTGGAGCCTGGGCATGTCTACTGACATGCTGCTTGTGTGGGCAGCCATGCTGTGGGCCCTGTCTCTCCACATAGGATGAAAACAGGGTGGCCCTAGGGTAGGCTGCAGTGTTCCTGGCGGGGAGGGAGGAACGCATTTCTCTTGATTATTTTTGTTCATGCTGGAGGGACTGACTGAGGGCCTGCGGAGGCCAAGGGCAGTTACAAAGACTGGGTGTGACACCCTCAGCTTCTGTCTCCCTGAATGAGCCAGAGCTGTGCTAAAGGCTGACACTGCCTCATCTGTTCCTTTTAGTTACCCCTTGAGATAAGTATTGCCACCCCCATTTTATAAAAGGACAAACAAGCTCAGAAAGGTTGAGCAAATGATCTGAGGTCATAGTCAGAGAAGCTAGAAGTCCAACTCTAGCCAGGAAGTGGTAGCCAAGGAAACCAAAAGCTGCCGCACTGCCAACTGGAATGTGGGAAAGGGCAGGGACCACACAGTCTTGTCTGCTATGTATCTTTAATACCTAAACCCTCCAGCCCTGGACAAAGGGATGAGGTCTCAAACTGACAGGCTACAACTCCTGTGTGCTTCCTGGTTCAGCACGATTCAGTCCAAATGAACAAGACTCCAGACTGGCCCGAGGCTGCTGGGTACTCCAGGATGTTCACTGCCCGTCTTAGCAGATGGTGCTAACTCAGTGTCTCCAGATCAGCTTGGGGACAACTGGGGGCCAGGTGACCTCCATCGGTAGGGCACAGGTCAGCACGCAACAGGAACTGCCCTCTGAGACGCAGGTCTGAACCTGGGTCCCTAGCCTGGTCCTCCTGACCTTGGGCTGCTTCTGGGCACATACCTGTTTGCAGAACCGCAGGAAACCGATGGAGTAGGTCTTTCCCCAGAGGCAGCACGTGCCATACATGCAGCTTGACCTAGGGGAGACAAGTAGAAAAACCTGGGAAATGGGAAGGGCGGGATGGAAAAGGCTGTCCTCTGCATCAAACAAGCCAGGGCCCGGGTGGGGCTGGCAATACACACAAAATGGCCCAGAAAGCACTGAATGAACAAGAAAAACTGTGGGAGAAATGCAAACAGGAAAGGACAAAGAGGACAAGGAAGGAGCTGGAGAGCCAGGCACAGCAGAGCACAGGCATGGGTGTGGTCTGTATGTCCAACTGCACGGCTGTGAGGTGCCCACGTGGGGGTCAGGACACTGTTGTACTTACTCAATGGCCTTCCCCCTGATCTCAGACATGATGGCACTCTCTCCCCCAAGGTACTCATAGCACAGGCTCAGGAAGTTATAGATGACAAAGGCTGTGGAAAGTCCAGAGTACTCAGGTCAGCAGAATGGTCACTTGGAATACAACAGCAAGGAAAGGGGCTGAGCACAGCTGTGCTTAGCCGTGGCAGGCTCCTGATGATGGCTGACCCTTTCAGGATACAGGGCAGCAAAAAGTTGGGGCAAAGAGCCATGGACCCCTAAGCCCAACTACCCATCTATGGACCATGCTTCTATTACTTAGGAGCTGTGTGGCTTTAGGCAGGTTTCTCAAGCTCTCTGTGACTGCTTCTTCCTCTGTGAACTGGGAAAAGTGCTTCCTGAGGGCCTGCTGTGGAGAGAAGAGCAATGACCATGAAGCCTGACTGGAGGCTAGGCTCCTAGGACAGCACTCAATAAATGGCGTGAGGCTTTCTCCAGGCTGTGAACACACTGCAGGTAGGAACGGAGTCCAGCCTCCAGTACCAACCGAAATCCTGGTACCTGTACCCACAACTAACACTGACGGGAAGAAAACCGAGGGGATAGATGCAGTGCCCCAAAGCAAAGCGTCTGCAGCAAAGGCCCAGGGCAGGCCACAGGCCTCCCTGCAGACTGGCTGTCACAGGACTCCCTTTGGTAGGCTGGGAAGTAAACCTTCAGAGAAACCACAGGGCCCAGAAGCATCATCTCTTCTTGCCAAGCAGTCCTGTAATGCTTTCCTGAGGAGGACCTGCCATGGAGCTCACGCCCTTCATGTTCTGTGCCGTAAGCCTGGGCGCTGGTCTAGTCTCAGCTACAGCCAGTTCTGACCGAGCTGCTCAGACTGCATTCAGCTCTCAGCTCAGGACTGCCTAGAAGTACACAGGCCAGCCAGCCAGGGTGCTGCTTCACTCCAAAGAACCATTAATGAGTCAATAATGGACTCAATCAATTCTAGAGAAAGGAGACAAGAGACTCCTTAGACATGACCTGATTGGTCAAATCAGGCCCCCTGGCCATCTGGAAAAATCCATCCCTTTCTAGAAAACACAGGCTCACAAAGAAAAGATCCAAACACCCAACAATAGCGTTTACACCAGAGGCCTCTACACAGGCCAGAAACAGAACAGAGAGGGGCCAGGAGGGAGGTGTAACTCAGGCACCAGGCTGTCACCCTACCAAACTCTTAATATGGTTCCAGACCTGGTCTCCATGAAGGCCCCTGTGCATCCTGAATACCTACCACAGCCTGTATGCCAGGCCATGTGCTAGGCTCCAGGACACATCAGTGACCATGGGATCCACAGTTGGGAGGGAACTGATGGTCTCTTCTACTCCTCCCCTGGACTATCGGACATCTAGAACTTTCTGCTCCATTCTAGAAACCACATCTCAAATTATAGACAAGAGTATGTCATCAGGAAAGGAGGATGAGGATCAAGAACAAACAGGACTATACTAGAGGCATGTCCACACTCCAGACAAGAGCCATAGTCTCAGGGCAGATCCCAGGAGGACTTCAGCTTAACCGAATGAACAAACCTTTCTCCTTCCCTGTTTTTCAAGACAGGGACTCATCATGTAGGTAAGGCTGACCCCAAACTGGGGGAATTCCTTTGGCCTCTATCCCCTAAAAGTGCTAGATTACAGGCAAGTGCCATCACACCTGTCTTGGAAAGAATTTGTTTTTTCCCCCCAAGACAGTGTTTCTCTCTGTGTATTCCTGGCTGTCCTGGAATTTGCTCTGTAGACCAGGCTTGCCTTAAACTCAAAAAGATCTGTCTGCCTCTGCATGCCGAGTGCTGGGATTAAAGACGTGCACAATTAGAAAGAATATTTCTTATCAGTATCATCATCAGAGAAGGAAGCTGTGACCTCCTGGCCGGCCAGGATGCAGGCATCAGAGGCAGGCAACCCTCAGCAGAGATGGGGGTCCCTTCCAACCCCCAAAGGCAACTTCTCTAGCCATTAACTACCTGGACAGGAGGTTACAGTCTAAGTCATTATGGCCCACCCAGTTTCTCAGCTGTGAGCCTCACAAACAAACAGCTACAACACACAGCCTGGGAGATCAGAATGTCGGTGAGAACCTGTTCAGAAGTGTCCTCTAGCTGTCCCTACAGCTGCACCCCAGGCCAGAAGTCACTATACGCTCTCTGACCACCTATGGAAGGCTAGGTACCATAGAGAACTGATGGTCCTAAGTGCTTCTGGCTGCTCCCAGCTCTCTCTTGTCAAACCTGAGCACCTTCAGCCAGTCTCTGCCTCTGCTACACGGAAACTCTAAGTTGATCCGGAATGACTAAGTTGTCTGGGACATTCCAGATAACTGAGGATATGTCTGCAAAAATGGAATTTGCCTGCTCTGACAGGAGTCCCTTCTGCTTGTACAGAGACTCAGAACATTCTTTCCCACATTTCAGGGGCACGTGGCCTTCCTAGGCAATCACAGTTCAATGAGCCAACTCTGTTGGACAGGGGACCTGCCCCTAAGCCTTCCTTCCCTGTGAATGCATCCTTTGTGAATTCTGCTTGTCCCTGTTTCTGGCAGCCCACATGCTGCTTCTGAGCCCTCACCCATCGGCTCTCTCCCTGTACTTAGATCCACTGAGCTCCTACACTTCCTATTTGTGAGCTGTGGCTAGGGGCACCATTACCTGTCAGGGCGTCTTACTGACAGCAAACTGGCCAATTGCTTTAAAAAAAAAATTAAAAATTCACATACATTGGCGATTTCTCAGAAAATTAGGAAACAACCTTCTTCAAGACTCAGCAATGCCATTTTTGGGTATATACCCAAATGATGCTCAATCGTGCCACAAGGACATGTGCCCAACTATGTACATAGCAGTTTTGTTTGTCACAGCCAAAACCTGGAAAGAACTTAAATGTCCCTCGACCGAAGAATGGATAAGGAAAATGTGGTACATTTACACAATGGAGTACTACACAGCAGAAAAAATTATGACATCTTGAAATTTGCGGAGAAATGGATGGATCTAGAAAACATCATATTGAGTTACACTTAGACCCAGAAAGACAATTATCACATGAACTCACTCATAAGTGGCTTTTAGACATAAAACAAAGAAAAACAAGCTGACAATTCACAATCCCAGAGAACCTAGACAACAGTGAGGACCCTAAGAGAGACATGCATGGATCTAATCTACATGGGAAGTATAAAAGACAAGATCTCCTGAGTAAATTGGGAACATGGGGACCATGGGAGAAGGTTGAAAGGGGAGGGGAGAGGATGGGAAGGGAGCAGAGAAAAATGCATAGCTCAATAAAATCAATTAAAAATTTCACATACATTTATTTGTATACATGTGTGAACACACATGTGCCACATCATGCGTGTGTAGATCAGAGAACAACTCACAGCTCTCTCCTTCCGTCAGATGGGTCCTGGAGAACAAACTTGGGTCATCAGCCTTGGTAGCATCTTCACTGGCTGAGCTATCTTGCTGGCCCCAGGCCTATGGCTCTTTGTTCATTCACTGTAAACTCTCTCCCAAGAAAGATGGTTCATTTTGGGCCACACACAAAATTCAGTGTGTCTAGGGTGTGAGCTCTGGGCCAAGGGTAACACTGTACAGCTGTGAGGCCAGCACAAGGAAGGCTGGAGCAAGAGGATCATGAACTTGAGGACAGCCTGGGCTACACATCTAGACTGTTATCTAGAAAACAAGAATCTGAACTCTGAAACGGGGTGAAGGACACTGCATTCCTCCTATGCATGTACACTCTTCCCAACAGAGAGCTCACAATTCTCTGGGGAAAACAATGGTTTCTTCCCTCTCCTTCAACAAGCCCAGCATACAGCTAATCCTGGCTGCAGAGAAACAGGCAGGAGTCTGGTGTTTCATCGCTATCAGGTCATTTTGGGCAAGCTTTGCAGCTACCTGAAGTTCTGTTTTCACATTGTGTAATAGTGTGTGATACACACTCCACCTGGTAACTAGGAGGTAAGAATGTGCTAATGATGATGAAGAACCTGGGCCAAACTGTAAACACCACATAAACATGTGTAACACAGCATACTGCAGGGAGCAGAGGAAACTGCATCTCCGCCTCTAGTCACGAAGTGTCCCAGGCTCTTACCTCACCCCAAACCTACTCAGACACCAAAACGCATACAGCAATTGTCTCTCACTCAGCCCTGTGACCTTTCCCAGTGCTGTGTGAACTACAGCCTCATCAGTTGAGTGCTGTATTATAGTGATATTTTATTTGTGTTATAATAAAGCAAGCGTGCCTGAAGATCAGAGTCCAAAGCTAGCCACACTAGAGAGCCATACAGGCTAAGCAGCTGTGGCACACACATTTAATCCCAACAGCCACACTAGTTAGCCAAAGAGGCCAGGTGGTGGTGGTGCACACCTTTAATACCAGTGCTAGAGAGGGATATAAGATGGGAGGAGGGTTCAGTCCACAGTCTGAGGTTTGGTGGAGAGCATTGCAGTCTGCAATCACACTGAGGATAGAGGCAAGAACTCTCGAGCGGCTTGGCTGCTTTGCTTTTCTGATCTTCAGCTTGAACCCCAATATCTGTCTCTGAGTTTTTATTACTCGTGCTACACTGTATGGAGCTGAAGCATTCTGGGAAAGGGGCCCAACATCTTTGAGGTTCAGCACCTGCCTTAGAGAATGGGAGCCCTGTCATATACATGAGTATAGTTGTACACTTCCTAAGTGTAACACATAGCTGTCCCCTCTAAAATCAACCAGACAACTGGACTGACCCCATATAAGAAGCACACTACCAAGGGCAGGAAGAATGCCAATGCAGTCACTGCTGGGAGACAACAGAAGCTCTGGGTGATGCTCTGGGCTAGCTGTCCTGGGGGAAGGAAGGTGCCAACAAGGACCCCAAAAGAGCCAGGTGGGCAGCTCACGTAATGCAGGGAGATCTCTACAAGCTCAAAGCTAGCCTAGGTTACACAGGGAGTTTCAGAGTTGAGCATGATGGCACACACTTGTAATTCAGCAGAGGTAGAAGCAGTGAGTTCTAGGCCAGCCAGAGCTATGAAACAAAACCTCATTAAAAAAAGGGGG
>LOEQ01002707.1:262601-273640 GCA_001685075.1 Bramus lutescens
TGTGTTGTTATTTCAGGGTATAAGCTAGCCGTGCGGGAGCTGGGCCAGACGAAAAGCAGGCCGGTGCTCCTATCTTCTACAGAGCAGGCTTGTGCCAGGAAGGCCTCACACAGAGTTGTTGAAAGGTGGTATACAGGCCACAAATGGCTTTCTGGCCACGTGTGAAAGGGAGCTCATCTGGCCAGAGCACCCAGACAGAGCCCCTATGGGGCCACCATGACACAGGGGCTGGGCTCATGTTGGGGTGGGGTCTGTGGCTAACAGGAAGGAAGGAAGCCAGCTTGAGAAAACCCAGCTCAAAAACAAGGAGCAGCCAAGACAACATCCCCTCTGCTGTACCCAGAGGATCAAGGGGGCTGAAGCTGAGCAGGAAGAAGTTTGAGAGCACAGAACCAGTGGGAAACAGGAAGGATGGTCGAGAGTAAAGTTCAACCAGGTCCTTGCCAATGATCTATGCCAAACCCAGAAACCCACTCAGTAAACTTCCCCTCCCCTAACACATTCTACCTTTGCAGTCTCCACTAGGAAATGATAGGGTCACTGGTCCCTCTGTGAAACCACCCTCTTCACACTGCCCTTCTTCAACCCTGAGCCCCAGAGTCAGATCACCTACACGTGACTCCAAGCTCTGCCACTCTAGCTGTGTGTCAGAGGCAAATTATGCAACCTCTCCCTGTTTGGCACTAAGGGCACACGGTCACACGCAAGTCAGAGGAGCTTCCAGGAAAGAACAAGATGCAAGTACTGTGTGCTACTGCCACTGCCACCACATCCTCCCATCATGGGGTGATAGGGTGGGGTGTCATATTCCTATCAGTCTGAGCCCAGAGTGTGTGTCTCTGTCTCTCTCTCTACCTAGAGTTCAAGTATTTGGACTCGGGCTAGCAGCCAGCAGACCCCAGCAATCCTCCTGGCTCAGGTCCCTACCCCAGCACAGGGATTCCAATTGCACTTGAGATCACAGCCAGCTTAAGAGGGTGCTGGGATCCAAACTCAGGTCCTCATGGTTGTGCATGCGGCAAGCGCTCTTAGTCACCAAGCCCCCCTCCAGTCTCACTTCATGCCAACCTCCGGCTTTCATGAGTCAAGGGTTCACTGTAGCCCAAGCTGGCTTAAACTCAGGTTGACTCCCTGCCTCAGCCTGAGTGTTAGGTTTATAAGCATGAACCACAACACCCAGTCAGGTTTTTATTCGTTCATTTCAGATGTGAACCCTTCCAAGCTGTAGCCATGGAATGTGTGTCAGGCAGCTGCCATGCACAGGCCAGGCTGCTTGGCAACAGGTGGGAAAGCTCCTCTCTGGAATGTGACTACACACACCCTAAGAGAAAGTTTTGTTCTTGTTTGCTTTATACCCTGGAGGAGCATCCATTTTTACATGCCTCCTCCCCTCTCCAATTGGGGCTCCCTGCTCCTGAGTCTCCAGCCTGGGAATGCAGAGCCCTTGGGCCTCTGGGGGCTGCTCAGCTTGGTCAGCTCCAGTAGCTGCCTTTGGAGTGAAGCTGACCCACATCAGAGATAGGCGATAGCCACAGGCTGGCCCTTCTCCAGAGGAGATTAGAGGAAAGAGTGGCTGGCCAGCAGCTGCAGCTTTGCCTGGCTAGCCTTCTGAAAAAGGTCACATGACTCACGACAGGACAGGGGGCCACTCCCACATGCTGTCCCATCAACACCCCCAGACAGGCCACTAAAGGCTGAAGCAGAGAGGAAAATGTACCCAGCTTGGCCCTGTTTGCCCAATGGGAGTGGGAGACGTTGAAGCAAAAGGCAACAGCAGAGGAATCCGAGTCCTTCAGCAGGGGATTATTTACAACCGCCCTGAATTCAGTGCTTTTGCTTTGGGTTCTTTGAGGTTTTGTTGTTGTTTTGTTTGCTTTTTAAAAAATGTATGATTTTGTGTGAATGCTTTGCTGCATGTTATGTCTGTGTACCACATGCACGCCTAGTGCCTACAGAGACCAGTAGGGGGAAATGAACCCCCTGGAACTGCTGGAGTTAGGAAGATTGTGAGCGCCACGTGGGTGCGGGGACGGAACCTGGGTCCTCTGCAAGAGGAACGTGCTCTAAACCACTCCAGCCACAAATTCAGTGGGGTTTACTTGGTTTTGTTGCTGATTTCTCTAAGACAGGGTCTCATTATGTAGCTGTGGCTGACCTAGAACTCTCTATGTAGACAACGCAGGCCGTTTCAGATCTGCCTGTCTGTGCCTCCAGAGGGCTAGGGTTAAGTGCATGCACCATCACGCCCAGCAAATTCAGTGGTTTTGTTTTTTGTTTTCAATAGTACCAGGCTGAGTTCCGGCTGCTCAATTCTCTTCCACATTGAGAACAAGTAGATCAATTTACAGCCTCTAGGGCTAAGCTTTGGAGCCTCTCTAAAATGACAGCTAGTTAATGTCCCATCTAGTACTGAGCACACGACTGCAGAATCCTGAACCCCAACATTCCCACGGTGTTTTGGGAGCAGGCTGCCTAAACAATGACTGATGCAGGTGCCTCTCAGCAGAGTCTCACTTCAGTCCAGGATCAGGAGGTGGCAAACCCCAAACAATCAACTCCATTCACAAACATGTAGTGAGCAGGCAGCCCACACTGGCGCACAACCCCAGAGTGAGCATGGGGCTCAAGACAAAAGCAGAAGAGGCCCAGTCCAGATGCCTGTCCACACAGGAAGGCTACACAAACAGCATCAAATTCAGCCAGAGGACACATCCACAGCAAAAAAGAACAAAGGACAGTTCTACAAAGCTGGATGGCCTCACTGACACATGGAGAGAGAAGCAGGCACCAGGGACTTGCACCACCATGCACCAGACACTCAAACCAGGCAGAGTGAACCCCAGGTACTGAGCTGTGAGCAGTTATTACAGCAGAGGGTAAGTGATAACAAGGAGGCCCAGGGAAGAATGGGATACCTGGGCCACAATGTAGAAAGTCCCATGTGATAGCAGCAGGGAACAAACACTCTGTGGGAAGGGCAGAGGGCAGTACAGAGCAGACACTCATGAACACTGAACTGGTATCTGGGGCTGCTGTGGAGGGAAGGAGAGAAGCCAAGGAGCTGGACGAGCACAGGCATGGAGGTGGGGCACCAGGGACACCAGTAGTGCAAAAAGCAGCTTTTGAAGCAAGGATAACTCAAAGTGCCACTACAGGTCTGGGACACCCAGGGCTTTGGCTGTCCATGGGGAAAGCCCTGAAGGCTTCAGAGGAAGTGAGCTGAGTGAGGCCCTGGGTTTAAAGTGACAAAACCCCCAATAGAAGCTGGGGATCCAGAGGTCCTACTTACTAAGGAACCCCCACATGCCCCTTCTTAGACCCTTTTGTGAAAACTAGGTGTGTATTTTACCGGATGAGGTCAGGTGCCTAAGTAAAGCTGGCCGTCCATGAAGGGGTGGCCTGGCTTTCCTCCACTGAGCCAGAGGTGAGTTCAATTAAGCCTGTCTGATTTTCTGCAAAGGATGCAAACATTCACATGTTTCAGCCATCGAAGTACAAAGGGAGCCAGGCTTGGCGGCATTCGGGAAGCTGAGGCAGGAAGATTGCTCAAAGGAGGAGTTTTGGACCAGCTTTGGTCTCGGGCCCCTGTTTCTTGTGGGTGGAAGAGGGCACACAGGGCATTCACCAAGCAAGGCCAGCACCAGCACACCCCAGCCCAGAGGCGCAGATTCTTGTGGCTGCCCAGAGACCCTCTACATACAAGAACACCTCCTTTGTTTCATGCAGCGCCCTCCACCTGCTGCTTTCATTCAATGGTTTATCTGCGACAGCCCCTGAGCCATTATCAGCTCTGCCGTGACTGCACAGTAGCCCGTGTTTGACAGGCCATAATTTCTTTGTGTCTCCCTGTAAATAGACACTACAGTTGAGTCCAAAAGTGACAGCAATGCCCAGCCATGTAAACCGATCACTCTTCTCCTATGGTAACACCTCTGTGGGCTAAATTCTTCATGTGGTTTCTGGCGGTTCAGAAATGTACCTTCAGATAGAGGGGGAGTGCACTTAAGTTGTTCGCCTAGGGAATGAATCTTGGTGTTGAAAATGACACTTGAGGATTGGTAGGGGAAAATGGACAGAGAAAAGCTGAGTTTTCAACAAACAGAGCTCTGAGTGATAGTACTGCATTAGATCGGACCCAACCTGCTCAATGTTCTGCCCATGAACCAGTTTCCTCACTTACACAAAAGAGAGGAGACCCAGGGCTGGGGGGTGCAGCTCAGTGGTAGAGCCCCTGCCTAGCAATGCACAAGCTCCAGGGTCTACCCCAGCACTGCCAAAAAGGAAGAATGAAAAGACCAGACCTAGACAGTCATCCCTTCCTACCGCCAGCTCTGATGTCCTGATGGACAGAACGGGTCACCAAGTCATCCAGTTCTAACTGATGCCTCTGAATGAAGGTACTGGTATGCAGGGGAGTGCCAGGTGGGTGAGACAGAGAGCCGAAGGTCTCTAGCTTCCAGTCTAGCCTTCCCAAGTGAGAGAAAAGCCCCTCTCATCAGCCTTCCTGCCGAAGCTGTGGGGCCATCACAGACAGACACTCACATGACATCCACCCTCCCTACTCCTGAGACATCACTGTTACATAACTCAGGTGCCCAACAGCCACCCCACCTAAGCATTGCTGTCCAGTCAGTCAGTCATGGAGGATGAGGGCTGTCTCAGGCATGAATCCAAGTGTCCTCTCCGAGAATGAGGGCAACTGAGGACATGCAACCAGCAGGATGGGGCTTCCTCCTCTTCCCCAAATCAGGCACAGCTACTAGAAAAAGTGTGGATCTATCCCCAGCTGAGTGGAGAGACCTCTGCCAGAGAGAGCCAGGTGGTCCACCTTCTCCACACAGAGACACACAGAACTACAAAACACCACAGCCAACTCCACTAGGGTGGCTGTTTCATAAAGCAAAGACTCAGTGGAGGCAAATCCCAATTGTCACATGCCTGCTCCCTTGAAGCACACACTGTAACACTCATGTAATGCCTTCCTGGAGGAGAGACAGAACCCCAAACTCACTTCAAGGCTCACTTCACTTCCGGGCTATGTCACTTGCTTGTGTTCCAGGCCTCTGTGTGTTCGGCATGGCCCCACTGTCTGAAGGACCTCCCTTCCTCTCCAAGAGCCATGATCCACCATCTACAGTTTTGAATCAACTGCCCGCAGCCCACCCCAAGCAGAGCACACTGCTGCTGCCTCCTGGGTCCTCACAGATCAATCAGGACCTTCATAATACACTTTCCACCTCTGGCAACTTAGTATGCCAGGCTTTCCCCAGACGCTGTGAGCTATCTGGGGGAGAGCAACATTGGTGGACACTCAGGTCAGGTCAGGAAGAGCCAGAAAGCCTGGGGCTCCCTTCTAGGACCATAGGCAACTCACCCTGAGTCTCAGTCTCTCCATCCACAGAATAAGAATACTTATTCCCAGGGCCAAGGCCACTGGGAAGCGTCACTTGCAAAGTCCTACACAGGTCATACTGAGGATGGAATTAGGGTAATAAATATATGCCAATATTAACAATATAAAGATGATCACACATTGCCAGCACCCATCACTGTGCTGAGGGTGCTGCTAGGATCCCTGTTTATTGCTCACAGAAGATAAACAGAGAAGCAAACCAGAGGCTACAGCAGCTACAGCAGGGCCTTCAGAGCTTTTCTATAAATGACCCATGGGCCTTGGAGAACAGCTGCGCCCTGTAGAGTGGAAGGCCTCAGTCATTTGCCAGAGGACAGGGCGCAGTTTGCCCATAGGGGTTTACCAGGAGAAAAATACAGGTGCTGGATGTACCTCAGGGTGGGGAAGCCATCTGATCTGAAAATCCCTTTCAGAATGACAGATGCAATTACATCAGAGGGGAGGAGAAGAGAAAATAGCCATCTTGGAATAGGCCATGGCTTCCACGTAAATGGCTCGTTAGTCTCAGCAAGATAAACAGTCTTCACAAGATCATTGTTCAGACTTGAGGTTGGAACAGAAACAACAGGTGTATGCACACCCTTCTTCACAACCATGTGACCTGTCAACCCTCCAAACTGTGGCCCTCATCCTGTTGACCAGGCTTTCTGACTGGTAACCCACCTGGCACAGGGAGGTGGGCAGAGGGCTAAGAAGCCCACTATGAAGGGAAGTTAGGAATAGCAAGTGTCCCAAGGTCACTCCAGTTTCCAGCTCTGCTGATGCCCTGCCCATCATTCACGCCACGGTACTGCCCAGGATGGAGACCTCATCTTTCCCACAGAACTTCAAGCAAGTATCAGAACCATCACTCTCTCTACCTGTAGCCAACTTCATAACAACCTAGGCAAAAGCCTGTGACCCCACACTCAGTAAACAGTGAGGTATGTAAGCTCTACCTAGAATATATCAAACTCAACGGCAATCCCTTCTTTTATGGGGCAGTGTGGAGGGGTTAAATGGGGTCTTGTGTGGCCCAGGGTGGCTTTAATCAACAGGAGCCACCCCACCAGCACCAGCAGGGCACCGGACCCACACTGCAGACCTTCTCGCTATGTCAGTGTTCACCTCTTTGTGTATGGCTTTCTCTAACACACAGGAGAGCTGGAAGTGACGCGGGTCAGGCACAAAGGATTTCTGGGTGGGATCTTCCCCCTCCGGTTTCCACCCCAGAGAAGGAAAAGGGGGTGTCTGCTGGGCTTCCTGCCTTCTCATAAGCCCGAGACCTCCCCCATCCCCTGTAGGAGGATAGTGGGCACTGCTAGCCCCAGTAATGCTACCTCAGTTGCAACAGACAGGCGTGTTCTGGAGCTGGGCACGGTGGTACATACCAGCACTCAAAAGATGGGGGCAAGAAGACCAGGAGCTATAGGGCTCCCAGGCTACATGGCACCTTATCTCAAACAAACAAACAAACAAACCAGGCATGGTGGTACATACCTTTAATACCAGCACTTAGGAGGCAGAGACAGGTAGATCTCTGTGAGTCGGAGGCCAGCCTAGTCAATGTAGAGTCCTAAGCCAGCCAGGAATATACAGGGAGACCCTGTCTAAAATAAATAAATAAAATTATTAAATAAATGAAATAAATTGCTGGGCATAGTGGCACATGCCTTTAGTGTCATACTCTGAAGGCAAAGGCAGATGGATCTCTGTGAGTTCAAGTCCAGCCTGGTCTATATAATGAGTTCCAGGGACAGTCAGGGCTATGCAGAGAGACCCCTGTCTCAAAAAGCAAAACAAACAAAACCAAGGTAAATCAAGGCAACACACAGGATGTCATGATCACCATGGAGAACAATCCTGAAGAGCAGAGCCATTAACCGCCCACTGTCCCATTTGCTCCCTCAAAACCACCTCAGCACCTTCTCAGAGCAGGCTTCATGCCGGACAGGACACCTGCTAACTGCAGGCAGGAAGATGCCGCTGGACACTGCATGCCAGCTGGCTATGTTGCTCTCGGGCAGCAGCTAGGGATGTGAGCACCTGCGCCTGAGTGCTCAGGCCAAGTCCAGTCCTGAATGCCCTCCGCATGTGGCTCTGAAAAGCAGAGTTCCAGTGGCGGCTGCTACGAACACTGCCGGCTGGGGCTGGAGAGGCGGCTTAGTTATTAAGAGCAATGGCTGCTCTTGCAGAGGACCGAGTTCAGTTCCCAGCACCCTCATGGCAGCTCACAATTATCTGTAACTCCAGTTCCTAGGGATCCAATACCTGTTTCTGACCTCCCTAGGAACGTGGTACACAGACAGGTAAACACTCATCTATTCAAAATAAAAATCAATAAATCTTAAAAAACAAAACAAACAAAGAAACGCTGCCAGTGACTTCTCAGTGTGTGTTGGGCAAGACATCTATCCCACACTCCATACAGCAGAAACAGTACAGGAGGAATCAGGAGAAAACCTAAAACTAGGGGCCCACTCAGATCCCTCCATGATGCTCCCAACTCTGTCTTCCTGTTATGGTCTCTGAGAAGCACAAATCACCTTCAATGAACATGCATGACAGTCCTGCTAGGTACTGTTGTAAGGCTATGCCGATTTGTAGAGCCACAGGATTGGTTTTGTGACACTGACTCAGATCACTGTATAAGCTGTCCCCTCTGCCTGAAGCTTACTTTCTCCACATTTCCACACAGTGACATCATAACTGTCACCTCCTCAGAAAAACCATACCCTCAAAGCATCCAGGACAATTGTAACTGCCCTGTAGCTGGTGTCTCTTCTCCTAGCTGACACAAGGGACGCCTGAAGAAATTAAATGGCCTGCAAGGGAACAGCAAAAGCTGGTGAGGACAGGAAAGTCAGCTCAGCCGGTAAAGTACTAGCACATAAGCCTGAGGACCTGAGTTCGATCCCCAGCACCTATGTAAAACACTTGTTATTCTAGACAGAAGCAGGGACAGGCAACTCTCTGGGGCTCCCTACTAGCCTGCCAACCTGATTGGAGAGCCCCAGGTCCTAGGGATAGACCTTGTGGTAAAAAGTAAGGTGGTGAGAAACAACACCCAAGGCTGACCGCTAGCCATGTACAAGCTGTGCACTAATGGAAACACTGGGTCACGACAGCCCTATATCGCTATGCTATCAGTATTTGTATTCTAACAGATGAGACAAACTGCAGCTCCTGTCCTTCCCCAGGCTGGCCTTGAACTCATCCTCCTGCCTCAACCTCCCAAGTAGTGGAATTACAGCAATACCACAACCTTAACTATTCATCTATTTGTTGCTTTATAGCTTGGAACAATTATCTCAATAAAACAAAATCTCACTATGCAAGCTGGCTGTCCTGAAACTTGCTACGTAGACCAGGCTGGCCTAGAACTCACAGAGATCCATCTACTCTGTCCCTGCCTCTAGAGTGCTGGGATTAAAGGCATGTGCCACCATGCCTGGCTACCTTAATTTTAAAAAACATGAATTACAGCTGGTAAGCAACCTGCCCAAGGACACGGTGCTAACAAAAGCATGGATTTGACCTGCAACTACTCACTCTCCTTCCAGGTCACCAGAACTGCTCAGCTCAATAGCTCCCTCTCTCCTGCTCTCACTGATCATTTTCAATGCTTCTATGAAGTCTCTAATTTTAAACTTTAGTTTTTCCATTACTATTATTGTGTGTGTGTGTGTGTGTGTGTGTGTGTGAATGTGTACACAGGAATGCCACAGCGCACATGCGGACATCAGAAGACAACTCTCAGGAGCTGGTTCTCTCCTTCCACCATAGGCTCTGGGATCAAAGATGGGTCATCAGCCTTGCACAGGCAAGTGCTTTTCCCACTGAGCCACCTCGCTGGCCCAGATTCCTGACAGCTCAACTGACCATGCTAGGGCACTCAACTTGGTATTCTCCCCCAACTCTCATGCCACGTCCTACAGCCCACAGCCCCCACCTCCTCACACAACTGCACTTCAGCAGTATTCTGCAAAGAGCCTCCAGTGGGGCACACACAATCTCACAGCCTCGGTCCAGATAAGGGATGTGTCTAATTCCTCACACTCTGGTAGGACTGGTAAGTCAATGTATCAGAAGCCAGCCAGCCAGCCCCCTAGCAAAGTAGAGCAGGCAAGTCTTCACGGAGCTCACAGCTACACCCAGCTTGCCTGGCTCCATTACCAGCTCTATCCTCTGTTCCTGAGTGCTCGGAGCACAGGCGGTGGATAACAGACCATAAGTCCCAAGGATATTTGAAAGCTGGGATGTGAAAAGCTATGACCCCAGGAGCCCTGGAGAATCAAGAGTTCAGTCCTTAGGAAAACAAGTTTGGGGCTGGTTCAGCAGGTGAAGTACCTCCTGTCATGTGAGGCACTACATACACTGGGCAGATGGCACATGCCTGTAATCCTAGGCATTTGTGAGGATCAGAAGTTCAAGGTCATCCTCAGCCACATAGTGAATTGAAGTTCTGCCTGGAATACATGAGACCCTGCTCAAATAACAAACCAACCAACCAACCAACAGGTTTTTGTTCAGTGGACCCAAATGACAGAAAGCAGAAGAAGCCAGCAGGAGAGCAGGTAACCGTTCCAAGGGAGGGTCCAGAGGCCTGACCTTCAGCCCAGAAGACACAAAAGAAAACCAGACGCAGAGACTAAAGGGAAACCAGGAACCAAAGGGGGCAACAAACAGGAAGGAGGCAGGTCATCTTGGAGTTATTTGCCAGAATGAAGGAAGCAAGATGCAGGGTGATGATACAGCCTCATAACACAGGGCTGTGCCTGTCACTTCCTCTCAAACTTTCAAAGGCTCTTTGTTGACCACACCAGGATCAAATCAAAACCCTCTGAGAGAGGAGGCATGCCAGGCCTCCATGTCTGCTTAGGGCTCCTGCTACCTAGAGGACGCCTCTTCCTCCTCAGTACCAAATCCCTAGTCCTTCGGGACCAACAAGGCATCCAGCACACCCTGTGGCAGAGGGGAAGGGCAAGACGGAGATGGGACCAACTAACTCACCTGTGATCTGAAAGGTGAGCCCACCTCACCTGATGGTGGAGATGAAAAGATAACTCATGAAAGCATTCTGAACTGTGCCTGGCACACAGCAAGCACTCAAGAAACAAATTGTTGTTCCTATTGTCCTCTGGGCCCCTTCAGCGCCCTCTTCCTACCACAGGTAGAGCACTGTCTCAAATGTATTACTTACACACTGGGCTACCTCAGCCAACCCAGGACTCTGGCCTCACTTCCCCGACAGGCAGCAAATTCAGGGCACACACGAGATATTCTGTATTTGCTGTCCTCAAAGCCTCGGCCAAGGTCCTGGGGCAGACCCCATATAGAACTCTGAGAGCCCAGATCCAGGCCTCCTAGCACTCACACCAAATCCCCAGTCTCATTTGCTGCTACTTGCTTTCAAAACAATAAAAGGCTGTACCCTGCCTTGCCTAGCAGTTTCTACTCCAGGGAGCGTACAGAGAGAAATGAGCACAGCAGGGACTGGAAATAGCACCGAGCCCCTCTTGGGGAGAGGACTGGGCAGGCCGGCCGGCAAACAGGAGCAAAACCTCCAAGACAGAATGTGAGAGAGCTGAGGACATGGCTCAGTGGCACACTGCCTGCCTGGAGTGCCTGAGCCCCGATAGAGAGA
>LOEQ01002708.1:62655-74235 GCA_001685075.1 Bramus lutescens
TACAATTTGTGTGTTATTTCGGGGTATAAGCTAGCCGTGCGGGAGCTGGGCAGGTCGAAAAGCAGGGCGCACTCCCCTTTATCACTACACACCCTCTCCACTGTTGCTTAGGGTCTTAGCAGATGCAATCTTTGTGGATTTTTTTATTATTATTTTCACAGTGCCAGGTATCTTGTTAGGCCTGTAATGGCTCCCTCAATCAAGATATCTCTTTCCTTGCTCTCCCTCTCTGTCCTTTTCAGATCTTGGTCATCTTGTTCCCTTCTGTTCTTCTTCCTCCTTCCCTTCTCCCCTCCTCCCCCTTTCTGCCCTCTCTTCTGCCCCACCCCCCTGAGAAATTCAGAGCTAGCAATGTTCTGAGCTCCCAGATTCCTGTTGAACAGAGGGAGAAGGGATAATATAAGCAAAAACGGGTCAGGGCCATGATGCGGATACCCACAGAAACAGTTAGAGGTAGTGGGAACCCACTAGGAGATCAGGCACAGGACCAAACTAGGCCCATCGAATGTGGATGACAGTTGTATGTCTGCAGCAGTCTGTGAGTTCACTGCCAGTGGGACCAGGATTTATCCCTAGTGGTTGAGCTGGGTTTTTGGAAATCATTCTCTTTGGAAGGATACCTTGTCTACCTAGATGTGGGGGTTGGAGCTTGGTTGGTGGGGAGAGTGGGAAGAGGGGAAGGAGAGGGAACTGGATTGTTATGTAAAATGAGAAGAGATTGTTTAAAAAAATAAAGAAATAGAGAAGTGTATGTAAACCAAAAGCATTTGTTTATGGACTTGGGGTTCAACAGCACATCTGCAATTGTGAATTTCATAATTAGAGACAGTCTGAACTGAAGAGAAATACATAAATATCAGTGTTATTATAAAATTAAAAACAGAAAAATAAATAATTAGAAAAGTTTATACCAAGTGTTCTCATGTTTTTCATGAGACTCTGCTTAAGTCTACTGCTGTGTATTTACCAGGTTTATGTCAGTATTTCCTAAAGCACACTGCTAAAATCTTATAAGAAAAAATTATCTCCCCATTTTCTATGCTCAGATTAGAGCTCAATGTTCCAGACACTGAAGGTTAGTAATAGATATTATTCTGAGTAATTATTGGAAAACCCAATACGTAGCTTGCTCTAGTTTTCATAAACTAGTTTAGCTTGTGCTCCTATGTTCTATGAAGCAAGTTTTTGGAAAGCATGTAAATTTGTACTTTGCTTGATTTTAAATAGGCAAGATTTTTTACGTTAGATGAGGAACATTGTTTCATATTATAACTATTTTTTGGAAAATTTCCTTCATATTCAAAACCACTTTTTCATGAATGAACAAACATAACTGTTGCTCACTTTTTTTCTTTAAAAATTCTTTTCAATCATATTTTAAAATATTTTTATCATATATTCTAAATAATCAAGATAATCAACCTTGAAAGTATTTCCTATAGATACAATTGATATTTACATGAGTTACATATTTTTCAATTGAAACTATTAAAGAATACTTTTAATGTTTTTTCAAATAACATCTATCACTCAGATATCAAGTTTATAAGCAATAAAATAATCTTAATTATTTCATTAGAGTGCATCTTTATTATGCAGATTTGATTATAGTTATTTTTCAAGAGCAAATTGTGGGTATATTAACTTAGGGGCAGAAACAAGTAAGAATCATCTCATATTGCCACTTATTTAGATGATGAGTAAAAATTTCAATTATTTGAAATAAATAACCAGTGTACAATTATAAAATGCAAGATAGAAATTTGTTTCTAATTTTTCAGTTAGATTGCAACTGAAATTATGTGAGTCCCTGGACTCTGATTGTAAAAGTTGTAAAAAAAAATCTGCTTATGAGCAATAAGCAGAATCTGCAAGGAGAATAATTTCTGTAAAAGCAGACTAAGCATGCTTGTCATCAACACTATCACAAGACTAGTGCACAAGGCTGCAAAAAGATTCATTAATGCCATTGTGTACAGTTTTATTTTCTTCTCTACTGCATCTTCGCAATTACTCAGCCATGAAACTCATGGGTTAAATATGTTTGCATTTATGACTTTTCTCTTCAATCCAGATGTTTTCCTACTAGCAAAGGTTTTGTGGATGACAACAAGATATAATGCATAAATTCTATGTTAAATGAGATTCCAATTACAATTGAAAATGTAAAAGAAAAATCTAGCAGCAGTATAAGAAGCATATTTCCTTCAGAAAACTGAACTTGTTTCACTTTTCAATAAACAATTATTAAATACATCTATGAAATAGGTATTCACGCAGTTAACAATTATCCAAAACCAGCACAATATCTGTTCCATCTGTCTACTTGCACAGAGCTTAAAATGGTTTATCTTTTCTACTTTCTTCTAGAAAAATGTTATCTCATTTCTCTGAGTTTTATATTCCATCCTTTTGTAAGAATTCAAGACAAATTAAATCCTTGACGTTTTGGCTTAACAGTAATTTCTCTTTCCTTTAATGCTCCTGTGTGAATAGTAAATTTGCTGCTTTTGTTCTCTAATGTTATATGTTTATTGCATTATTTATACATATTGCATACATTTTAAGTTTATCACAATATCTATTGAAAAATGAAGAAAGATAAACTTAAAAAATCATAAGTAAAGTAATACCTTCACTAAGTTATTTGACCTCCAAAATGGCTATAGTCTATAGTTAACATTATCTCATACTGTTCCTACTATTTTAATATCTTCACCTATAAATGTGTATAGGAAGTGTAACCATCCATGATTTCCTTGGTGGAGAATGAATAAATAAAGATTAATTTAAAAATGTCCTGTCTCTCTTCCTCTCTTTTCCTTTCAAACTTCCTCTCCCTTCTTCTGTTTTCTCCATATGTATCACAACAATCATTATTATAATGAATTTCTGCTTCGTCTACAACTGTTGACACATTTGCACTTACTACATTTACTACGTTATCATAGTCACAACAATCAGGGAGCCTGCATGGAACTGACCTAGCACTCTGCTTATGAGCTACCGTTGTGTAGCCTGGTTCTCCTGTGGGACTCCAAACAACTGAAGAGGGACTGTCTCCAACTCTTTTACTGGCCTATGATACTCTACATCTCCTCAGACTGGGTTGTCTTGCTCAGCCTTAATTCAAGGGGCAGTACTTAGTCTTACTGCAACTTGACTTGCCACATTGTGTTGATATTCATGGGAGAGATGCCCTTCCTTGGATGTAGATAGAAGAGGAAGGGATTGGAGAGTTGGGAGCAGGGGGTGATGGGAAAGAAACTTCATGAAGAGGATGGAGTGAGGCTGCTACTTCAATGTAAAATAAATAGATAAATTTAAAATAATGAAAAGAAATATAATTCTAAATGTTTTAAACATTCTTTGATGCTCTTGTACAAAAAATGCCCAAGCAGATTATATTGCATGGAACAGGTTGCTTTAATGTTTGCTATGAGTTAATAATTATTATCAAAATCAAGAAAAACATGGTGTTTTTTCAAACAACTTTATTATTTAGATTATCCATGACTCTACCTGATTGGTAATTGAGTTTCAATATGGAAGAAATAATGTATCACTAAAATGTATTTGACATTTGAAAAAATGCAGAAAATTTCTATAATCTATCCAAGGGAATGTAAGATTGATGGGGTGATAGGAAATGATGAGGCTGATCTGGCCACAGTGGATCCATTTATAATGGTAAGGGCTTCGGGGACTTAGGTTTGAGTCATTTTCCTGTGGACAGGGCTAAACTATGATCTAGAAGCACAGAAATGTGGAAGTGGGAGGTCCAGCTTTTCAATAGTATTGCTAACACCTGACATCTATGTGTAAGTAAACAGGGAAAGAAAATAGAGCAGGGTAGTACAAAAAAATTGAGTAAGTGTGATTTGATTTTCCTAAAAGTTGTAAAGTACAGGGAATAACATACTCAAGATTTTCTTGTGGATACCTTATTATTGGTGAAATGTTTGACTGCTGTCTTAATGTAGACTTTCATGTTTTATTCACGATAGAAGACATTGAAAGATATTTTTAACGTGTGGGTTCTTCAGAGATAAAAATTTTAGTGTAAAACATTTATCTCTGCATTGGAGAAATTTTTATTTTGAAAAGTAAAAGCTATTATTTGATACGGGATTCCTTTCTGTATGCTGTGAATACCATTGTTTACTAAGGGACTGTCTTGGGCTTGAGTAGTGCAGAATGTATAGGTGGGGAAAACTAAACTGAACGCTGGGAAAGGAATGTGGGGTCAGAGAGATGCCATGTAGCCCCACCAGAGACAGACACTGGAACCTTACCCGGTAAGGCAAAACCTCGTGGTGATACACAGAGTAATAGAAATGGGTTAAATTACTATGTAAGAGTTAGCCAATAAGAAGCTAGAGCTAATGGGCCATGCAGTGATTTAATTAATACAGTTTCTGTATTAATTTGGGGACTCTGGAAATTTGGAGACTGAGCAGCCGGGAACAAGTAGCCGCCTACAACAGCTATTCATGCAGTTTGCACATGTGAACAATGCTACTCTACCATGAATTACTTATACTTTTTCAGTACTTGGTTCTTCTCTCTTACAATGTACAATAGGATGTATCTAGTATACAAATTGTGAAGGATATTATTAATCATATGATAGAACTCACATAGATATTAAATATTGAAAGCTTTTATTGTATAAATAATAATTAATTAAATTGTTTAATGTGTTAAAATGCTAATCATTATGGTTTTTAAATGGCATGCTAAACATATATACATGAAACATTGTAAAATTGCTAGTTTTTTTAAAAAAAGTTAGAAACTAAATATCCATGTGTCGTTTTAACCTGTAATGATTCACAATCAGAGATTTTAAATGATTCATATTGCCTATATAATGTCAACATAAATTCATTACATTGTGTGGGGCATTATATAAAAAAACAAATGTAGGTGTTTGCAATTTACTATTTTTCTTGTAAAACTTATTGAAACTCTTTAAAATTGGAAATTTCAGTAAATAAAGTTTACTGTACATTTTAGAGGTCCAAAATATGATAATGGTAATAAACCCTCATGGCTGCCACACCCATCATAAAGAGGTGGTTCAGGATATTCCTTTTTGTTTGTGACAATGCGAATGTCAGCAAACTGTATTCTACATTACGGTTTATGAGAGCCTGGTATAGCTCATGTTTACTGTCAGTCATAATTGACTCAAAATCCAAGTAGAAATGTGGTAACATTGCTTAGTTTTAAGTAAACACCCTTATGATGCTTACTATAGTATGTTTATATAAGTAAGTATGCTGTCAAATTCATGCTTATTTTCTTAGGCTAGTGCCACTGGCAGCCTGAGGCAGAGGCTCTCTTTCCTCCGAGTGTATTGGTTAGTGGAAAAATATCATTTTTGTTCAAATTGCTGATAATAATTGACTACTGAACACTTCTATGTGGTCAAAGTATTGAGAATAATTAAGCTGATTCTGTATCAACCTTTGTTCAAGCACCAGAGAAGGCTTTATTACCAACAATTTCATTCTATGGATTGGTAAGACAAGGAATATGTGAGGCATTTGCCCAATATAATCAAGTATTCCTCCCATACTCTCGTCTTGAGCTACACAACTCTTGAATATGTCAGTCATGTAGAACATAGGAGTTATGCACATTTAGGTCACCTTTGATCTTTGCTTCCAAGATTCTTCTGTTGACAGGTGCATCATTTCTTGGCTACACCCAGACTTTCTTTAAATATTCAGCAAACTTAAAAATATTGCTTTTATATGACTCTAGTTAAATTTAGAATCAGTGTCCCCAGATTCAAATTGGTGAGTTATTAATGCAATGTGTTTCACTGTTTTCTTTCATGTACTCTCAATAATGAATCAAACTGAATCACTGGATCCCTATATCAACTCTAATTTAAAACTCTGTCTCTTTTGAAGCTTGAGGTATTTTTTATTTATCTTTTATCTTAGAGATAACAGTTTCCAAATGACAGATATTAACTGGGTTATTGCAAAACCCTTCAATTACATTACAGTGTGTTAGCTATGTATTTTCGCTGCAATCATAAGAGTTTCAATTACTTTAAGAAAATCTAGCATAAATTAGAAACTAAAAACAAATGGATTTTGCTAAGATATGCCTTCTTGAATCCAAAGATATCTTCTAGCGACTACTTAGCTCTTATCTGGGTCTTTGATTTATCTTCCATGCATTCTGCCATTTATATAAAGCTGAGAGATTGATTTAAGTATTAAATTTCTGAAGGAGATTGAAGTAGCTCATCATTTTCTTCTGCTTAAAAGCCTTAGATCTACATTAAGATCACTTTCCATCTCTCCTGGCCTTTTAAATTTTGTGTTCTTAGGTGCAAGCAATGAATTACCCGACAGAGTACAATTTCACTTGTACTGCAAACTTCCACTGCATGATACAAGGGTTTTAGGCAGTTTTGAGGCGGTCCATAATGGTTCCTGGCAGGTGATTGTAACAGAAAGGGCCCAGACAGCACCTTTATTTTTTAGATCACACGGAACAGCTATTAAACTGTGGAGAAAGGTGACGTGAAGGAGAAGTCCAACTCACTTAACTGTTGAGGTACATGGCTCACATTTACCTTTCCACTGTTGAACAGATATGTAGCATGTTAAAAAAAAAGACCTTAATTTCCAAGTAGAAAAATCGTTTTGGGGGAAAGATTTAAAACTAGGAAGAAATGTAGCATACCACTAATATTCTCCCTATAAAAATGGTTCAACATGACCTTCAAATATAGGACAATAGATTAAAGAATGCAAAGGAGGGCCCACATTGATTCTATAAATATGAAGTATTTAAAACATGTAAATCGATGAAAAATGAAATAAGTTATTAAATAACAAGGATAAAAGAAAAGGAACAGGAGAAAGGAAAAAATAAAAAATGGGCAATATCTCTGAAAGAGATAAAAAATACTGCCAAATTAAGTAATGAAGTGGTAAAATAACTTTGTGAATGAAGAAAGAAAACTCATTGGCCATTTAAACGGACTAACTATAAGGAGTATTTATACTGCTGAAAAATTATAACATATGCTATTTTGAAGTTAAAAGTTAAAACAGCTTGGCAAAAGAATAGGGAAAATTTATTAAATGCTAGGAAGTCTAATTTTCATAAGGACACATTCTAAGCTTTTCTTTTCTTCAACATTTAGAGTTCTCTGAATTCTAGAAGGTCAGGGGGAATATTCACTATATAAGCAAGTCATAAATCTCTATATAATATTAAAATGTTTCTCTTCTTGGTATTCATACTATTTTTAAACCCCAAATTCACTAAATTATTTTGCTCTAAGTACCAAATAATTTGATTCACAGGCTCACTGATAATCTAGTTATCCAGGGACTAAAGCAAAAAGAGGTTAACATTTTATTATGTTATCGTACTCGCAAGTTGTCCTCTTTTTTGAACAGATTGTTCCATAGTTTAGTACACATCTATATACTAAGAAAAATTAAGCATGTTTGCTTATTCTTGGAGTATCATTCTCTCTGAATCTGACTCTCAGTCTCTCTCCTTCTCTCTCTCTCTCTCTGTCTCTCTTTCTCCAGCTCTCCCTTTCTCTCTCTGACTCTCTCTCTTTCTTTCTCTCTCAATCTGTCTCTCTCACTCCATCTCTCTTTCTCTCCCCCTCTCTCTCCATCTCCCTCTCCCTCTCTCCCTATCTCCCTCCATCGATATCACTCCTTCTCTCTCTCCCTCTCTCTCCCTCTCTCTCTCCATCTCTCTAGCCCTCTCTCCCTCTCTCTCACCATCTCTCTCCATCTCTCTCTCTCCCTCTCTCTCTCCATCTCTCTCTCTCTTTGGCAGTTGTCAGTCTCTCTCCCCCTCTCTCCATCTCTCGCTCTTTCTCTCTCTCTCTCTGGCAGTTCTCTCTTTCTCTCTGTCTCCCTTTCTCCATCTCTCCCCCTCTCTCTTTCCCTTTCTCTCTCTCTTTCTCTCTCTCAATCTCTCTCCATCTCTATCTGTCTCTCTCACTCCATCTCTCTCTTTCTCTCCCCCTCTCTCTCCATCTCCCTCTCCCTCTCTCTCCCTTTCTCTCTCTCTCCATCTCTCTCCTTCTCTCTCTCACTCTCTCTCCATCTCTCTAGCCCTCTCTCCCTCTCTCTCTCTCACCATCTCCATCTCTCTCTCCCTCTCCCTCTCTCTCTCACTCTCTCTCTCTCCATCTCTCTCTCTCTTTGGAAGTTGTCAGTCTCTCCATCTCTCTCCCTCTCTCTCTCACCATCTCTCTCCATCTCTCTCTCCTCTCTCTCCATCTCTCTCTCCATCTCTCTCTCTCCATCTCTCTCCATCTCTCTCTTTGGCAGTTCTCTCTCCATCTCTCTCTCTTTGGCAGTTCTCTCTCTCCATCTCTCTCTCCCTCTCTCTCCATCTCTCTCTCCATCTCTCTCTCTTTGGCAGTTCTCTCCCTCCCTCTCTCCATCTCTCGCTCTTTCTCTTTCTCTTTGGCAGTTCTCTCTCCACCTCTCTCTCCATCTCTCTCCCTCTCTCTCCCTCTCTCTCTCCATCTCTCTCTCCATCTCTCTCTCTTTGGCAGTTCTCTCTCTTTCTCTCTCTCTCACTCATGTGTATCCTCGTTTCTCTGCTCTTCCCCTTCCTCTTCTCCCCTCTCTTTCCCATCTCCACTCCTTTCTTTCCTTCTCTCCTTCCCTTTTCTCAGATATTCAGATATAACCCTGAGATATGATTATTTTAATGAGATAACACATTAAAACTGCTTTTATTAAATGAAACCATTAAGTTTGAATCTTGATATTTCACAAATATAAATGCACTATGATTAAGTGCATTGCTTATTGAAAATCAATGTGTTTTTGACTTCTTCAAATTTTCACCTTTTTAACACTATGCACAAATGTAAATATAGTTGAAAGCTCAGTAAAATTTGGCAATTTAAGACACTGGCCAAAAAAGCAACACGTTACTCATAGAAATAATTTACATATAATTTTGTATGAAAAATACTTAAAGCATAAAACCTCACTTTCTGCACATACGTTATTCATAAAAGTTGAATGTGGACACCAACCCAGCCACAGTTTGTCCTGCTTGTAGGAGGTACAGGAGTAAGTATGGAACAGAGACTGTGGGATTGCAGAACAAATGACTGGTTTAAACTCAGACCCATGCCACCAGAGTGACCGCATCCTTGAAACTACCTGGATTGCAAGGACAAAAAGGCTGGGTGACCCAGCAACCTGGTACTAGATAAAAAACGACTAGATAAAAAAATCCATGCAGTGGTGACTAATGATGTTCAGACTGTTGCCTAGCCCAGGAGGAATGCCGCTTTCTGAATAGAAACAGAGGAGGAAGCGATGGGAGAAAGACAGAGAGGAGATGATGAGGATGGACTAGGAGGAGAGGGAGGAGTGGAAACTGCGGTTGTGTGTAAAATAAATAAATATGTATTAAACAAATGAATGAATGAATAAAAGTGGAATGTGAAAATATGCTTTCTATTCTGATTCACAGTCACTTATTTTTGCCTGTTAACCTTTTTTTTTTGCAAAGTAGAATATACTTTAGCGATGCCAACTAATTCTGCTAAAAGAAATATATAAGGTACAGCAAAACAAAAAATAAGATATTTTGTAAATGTAATGTAGGGAGATGCTTAGAAACACTAATTTCTTTCACACCTATGGCACGTCAGTCAAGTACAAAAATAAAAAAGCTGTTGTGAAAGCAAGATAACTAGTTCCCAAATCAAGTATGTACTAAGTGAGTATTAGTGAAATAAAAAGATAATTTGACTAGAAAGAATCAACACACATAAATTTTGAAGTATTGTACAACTCTTCATCAGAAATTCACATATCAAAGTATATAATAAAGAAACAAAAATAGCAAATGTCACTGAAATGGATCATTTCCTATCAACCTTTTACTATTTTGTAATATATTTATTATGAAAATGGCATTTAAATACTTGTATGTATACAAAATATGGTCGAGTACAGTACTTGGAAGGCTAAGGCTGGACAGGGATATCATGGACATCACAAAAACATTTTATTTTTAATAAAGAGAGAGTAAGTGAATTAATATATAATTTGCAATTATTTTCATCACTCATATTTAAGCAATTTAGTCATGTAATATTTAATAATTATATTATTAAAATCTTAAATACCCTCACTGTGTTTGAAATTCTACGGTTACTCCAGCATCATTATAGAAAGCTGAAGGATACAATAAATGCTACATATTTGCTCAGTTGGTATAATAAATTTATTCACTGTTGGTGAAATACTATAAAATCTTCTGGGTCCAGAATTTATTTTGAAGGAGGCAATATTATTGGGAATTTGTTGCACATTCATTAAATAAAATGGAATTATTATTAAGAGAGTAGACCATCAAATTTGACATCAGAAAACAAATGGCATAATGTTCAAAACAATATATTTCTATTTTATTTTTTGAAAATCATGCTATATGTATATATACTTACCCAAAATAATTATTTGTTCTATTTTAATATTATTTGAACATGGCGAGTAACTTTATTCAAGTGGTTTTACCCAAACTTTTTCTAGACATCAAAAACCTTATCCCACAGACAAGCATATTGCTGAAGATAACATAACTTACTTGAAACAAAGAGTGATAGAATTGGTGCACAGCTAGGAGCTTCACCTCTCTCATGACATATGTGATGGAGGAACTTTGAACACTACTGCAGGAGAAATTTTATCAAAAAGAAAATGTTGGGTATGACTTTTGAGAGGATTTAGGAAGAGTAAGGGGAAAGGAAGGATATGATCAAAATTTATGCTAAAGAATTCAATAAGAAAACATTACCAACATCTATTTCTGACAACTTTTAGAAGGACTTTGCTATCAAATGTTAAGTATGAAATGTACTATGCTTTTCTATAATTATTTTTAGAAATTCAATGCTATGCTCACTATATCTTCATATCTTAAAATACTATTAAAATATATTTCTACTTAAAAAGTTCAATTTCTTTTTGTTTATGTATAATCATTAAGAAATTTACTGTAAGATCCCATTTTAATGTGTTTTTATTTGGAAGCTGTTCCAGATAAGAGGATTCTAGTGCATTTTAGATGGTAAGATAAAAATTAGATATAGGAGATTTTTCACTTATTACCAGAATTCAAATAAAACTCAAATAACCAGGAACTCAAATAGTTATGAATCTTCTGTAAAATTCTCTGAAAATTCTGATGTGGTTAAATATGTTTCAGAATGCCGTTTTATTATTCGCATGTGAAAACGGAGATATTGATTCATTTTAGATTTAGTGTAATGGGATATTATGATTTATTGTTTTCTAACCAAACAGGCTAGAGATTCATTTACTAGGCAACAATGGCATGCATATTCTCTACATATCAGTTTATTGATTATCATAAAATGAATGTCATAAGAATGAGAAAGGAAGGGATTAAGGGAAAGAAGAAGAGATAGATTTGCATTTTCCTATTTCAGTAAATCATAGCAGTCTAATGGAGCATACTAAAATACAGTTTATCAGCTGTAGGAGTTCTTTGGTAGAGTTTTTTGGGTTGCTTATGTACACT
>LOEQ01002708.1:75708-89072 GCA_001685075.1 Bramus lutescens
CTAACCAATTTCTATTAATCTGCTTGTGTCCATGAGTCTGTGACCTCCCAATTAAGTTTCTGGTGTCTTTCTCCTTCCACAGCTAAGTAGCATCTCCCTGACTCCACCCTCTTTTCTCCTATAGCTGTGCTTGTACTTCCTGCCTTGCTCTATTCTGCACTTCCATGGGCCCAAAGCAACTTCTTTATTAACCAATGGTAATGAAACATATCACAGCATCCAGAGAATCCCACATCAATGATATAGTTCTTTGATCAGTTCAATTTTGAAAGTAGGACAGCTACTTCCTTCTCCCTAATGACGGAACTAAATTGTTGGTCAAACTATCCCAAATCATGTATAATAAACACACTCAAGTCATTCATGCTATGTTGCTCTTCTTTGTGCATGGTTCTTTGAGGTCCTTGCCTTGGATTTTTTTCCTTTAAAGTAGATGCATACTTTTATGTTTCTACAATTGGAAGGTATCCCCTTTGCCTCTTCAAAGGTGACAACTGACAATCAAGTTGGAAATTATTTCTAATACATTTATTTCTCTATTTTAATTACAATAAAATATTATTTATTCCTCTATTCTTCTATTGTCTTGTTCTTATTAGTAATAGTATATAAAAAAACAGCAGTGTTGTTGAAAACAAATATATTCATCAATAGACCTTGCTTTCCTTGTCGCCTTAAAGAATATAAAGTATATAGAAAATAAAGGAATTCCTACATTTCAAAAGAAAAAATCTATCAGCCTATGTGAACTCTGGACTAAAGAATTAACAACAAATTAGCAACAAAAGGAGATGTTATCCACCTGGTTATAAATACATGGCTAGCTTCTAGTAACTGGGTGGTAGAAATAGATAAAAGTGAAATTTAATCTTTTGAAAAGATAAATTAAAAGTTAATAAATTCTATATCTCTGTATTATAACATCATGATTATAGAAAATAATACTGTTATGCACTTAAAATTTTAAGAAACTATTTTTTGCTTTCTGTGATTGTATTTTCTTCATTTTTAAAAGAGAAAACTATTATTAATTTCTAATGTTACATGAGAGAATGTATTTGCTAATGATAATATATACATATATAAATTTGCTACATTTTGTTCTTAAATATAATTTTGAAAATAAACAGCATATTGGAGCATTATTTTAATAACTATAATCTATATTACAATGTCAAGTTCAGTAATATAAACATCCATATTTTATTAGATGTTATTCAATAAACATGTTAAGAAATAGTTTGTATCTGTTTAAATGAATATTCAAATTCATCTTTAGAAAAAGTTAAATATTTATCAAATTTTATTATTTTCATTTAATGAATAATCTACTGTAGATTGTATGGTTTCAAAAATTATGTGGTTTCCCAATTTTACATTTATATTACATGCAAATTTTGTGGTAGTTAGCAACCACAACATTGTTCATTTATTAGAATATATACTAAGCAATGATTTTCTTGATGGGCATGGTCGTGTGAACGATGGAAGGATGAAGTCAAACCTGGAAAATGAATGCTAGAAAGACAGCACTTACCACGTTTGAAAAAGTCATAACCTCAGTGACTGAATACACAGTTATTGACTGTGCTAAATACATTTGCATAGCAATGTATTATTTCTCTTTTTGTGAGATTAGACTAAAATAAAAAAGATCATAAGCTGTAAATAATAATTTTCCACAAATTTCCCATTTGTGTGAACCTAATAAATGCGATATCATTTTATTTACTCTGATTAGCACTAAGAAGATTTCAATTCTTTACTGCAGTTTATTTATTTATTTATTTGGCCCAAGTAGTCATGTCCTGTAGAGCCCCCCTAAAAAAATAAATCTTGAGAACTGAATTTTCAAGACCTTCCTACTTCCAAGTATGTATAAGGGATGAAAAACGGGGATGTGTATCTTTAATGTCAATGTTGGTACTTGTTTCCTTTGTATCTGGTATGTAATCAGTAGAATGCACAAATATGTATTCCATAGAATGCATATTTAAAGAATGTGTAGAGAATAGTGTAGTTAGTTTTATAGAATACAATATCTTAAAGATTTGAGAAAATTCTTTTTTAAGGATTTGAATTTGTCAGGGAAACAATATGCTCATAATAAATATTATTATTTTACATGAAAATATAATAATATAGCATAAAAGATAAGTTAACCAAATAAAAATATAAAGGATATAAACCCTTCCTGGTACTTGGACTTGATTTTAGTAGTCTGTGTCTCTGGGATGTAGGATTTTCATGTAAAATAATACAGACATAGGTGTTTCAATCATCAATACTAAATGTAGAGATAATGCTCATTATAAAGTACATAAAATATTAACTGTTAACTGTTCTTTAAGTCAAATATTTCTAAAAGAAAGGACAGATCTCTTTGACCTAGCAAAAAATTTTTTAAGGAAAATTGTCTTATTTTATGTCAAGAAGAAAACAAATCACTATATTTTGTCAAATAAAATGGTAGATGTTCCTTTTTTTTAGAAAAAGCAAGACTAATATCCTATACTATTGAGGTTGCTCTGGGACTTTCCTAGAAACATAAAAGGATATAAACCCTTCCTGGCACTTGGACTTGATTTTAGTAGCCTGTGTCTCTGGGACGTAGGATAAGGCTTTTTTTCCCCCTTCCTCCCTCTAATTTTTGTCTTTCTGGCCTCTCTAGACATTCAAAATTTGCCATAATAATGTAAAGAAGTCATAACGATCCAGATATGATAGAACATGAAGAAAATCTAAGACCTTTGTGGAAGAAAAATCAATCTAGAGTCTCACATATCGTTGTACCTTGTGTCCTACAATACTGATCTGCAAAGGTAATATGCTCACTCCCATTGGGACAAAAGTAGCATTATAATTATGTGGGTAGTAAACTACTTTCTGATTGAATTTGAGGTCCACCCTATGGGAGTAAACCAATGACTGGGACACCAAACTTAGTCAAGAGCACAGGACTGGGTAGGTCATGGACACTAGAAGTAAACTTACTAGTATCATTTTGCTAAATGAATGTGTCTTTTAATTGCCTTCTAAATACATGTTTACACCTATTATATTAGTGATGTACCCACCCTTATAGAAACATTTTAAAGCTTCAGGTAGTAATTCAAAACCCATAACTTACAGAAATTCCAAGAATAAATGATGGTGACTGTTGATCTTTCAACAGGATATTTTAAAACTCTCCAAGACCCCAGGAAAAGTTCTGAAAAGGAGACTGAAATAAATGTAAAAAACTAAATGACAAAGAGGCCTGCTGCAAAAAGACATGCATTGCATATGACATAATGCAATAATGAACTCACTAAAACAGCAGTCACCTCTCTACCCCGTGGAAGGCTTAGAGCATCAACATTCCATGAGGAACACAACACGAGCTGATGTCTCATCTCTAAGGAACTGTCAGCTGTGTTCCCATTGTTCTATTGTTCTGAAAAGACACCATGGCCAAGGCATGACCAAAGCAACCTATAAAAGAAATCACTGAATTAGAATTAGGGGCTTGCTTACACATTCATGACAGGAAATATGACGGCAGGCTGGCAGGAATGGCGCTGGAGCAGTAGCTCTGGTCATCAAGTTCATAGCAGAGACAATAAGACTCACCTGGCTTGGGCTTTGGAACAAGATTTTTTTTTTTCTAAATAATCCAACTGCTGACAACCAAACATTCAAATGCACACACCTTGGCGAGGAATTCTTTTTCAAACCACCACTGCACTTAGGGACTTCAGGGAGAGAAGGTGTCTTTTTTTTTTTTTAGTGGGTTTAGCCACTAATAAGTAGCACCTGCCTTAGTAATTAACCTCCTACCAAGCTTATGAAAGACCAACGCTAATCAAAGTCAAGTCAGTGGATCACACACACAAAACCGAGGCATAGGAGGAGGAAGGCTTCTTGAGTGAAGATTTTATGGAAATAGAATGGAATAGTGAAACCAAGTAACGAAAACAAAAATGACTGAAACTCACTATATGCATATTTGGAACTTTCCAAGAATGGTCTTTATATAACCTAGTTCTCTTGTGTTGTGATATTGATATCACTGAGTATAAAATTTGGAATGAGTAACTTGGAATTACTATTTAAAAATGAGAAGATCTCACCTGTGTTTGTTTTTTGAGCTATGATTATAGTTTTACATGGGGGTAGTTTAGTATACAGTATAAGTCTCTAGCGATAAGGCCAGGGAACTGCTATGCATGCCAATGTTAGAGACACCCTAGATAGAATGGCTATTTTCCCATGCTTTCATCAATGAGAAGGGGCATTAATCAGGAGCTCAGTGGCTGGGACCAGTTACCTGTTTCAGTATGTTCTCCACGTGGCTTGGATCCATGCCAAAGTTTGAAAAATGCAAATGTAAGTTGCACCATAAAGTCGTCGCTCAATGTATTGATGAGGATATTGGCTTTAACTCTAAATGTAAGTGAAGTGTTGAGTGGAAATGCTAAGCTCACAAACATTCTTAACAGAAGCAGTAGATCTAAATATAAATAATCAGAAACAGATTTCTACAAAATCCCACTGAGAGAGCAGTAATGTGAAATAAGGACTCTAAATAAATAAATTAAATTTAGAGCACTCTTCCCTTTATGAAAGACTTTCTGCCATAAGCATTGAATTTAATTCTATCCTCATATTTATGAAGAACATATAAAGGAACTATCCTGCATACTTTTTTAGGGACTAGGAAGAATAATGAAACTTAAAATGAAATTACTTTCTGAAAATCCATGGAAGAGAATAAACAGAGGCAAAACTATTAACTTTGAATCTTGCATTCCTGTGTACATCTTTCAAGAAAAAATTAGTGGAAGGAAAGTAGAATTTGTTGAGTGGCATAGCTACCTAGGAGTTTATTCTCTGTGTATGAGGGTGTGAGTGGTAGAGACAGAGGGATAACCAGAGGCAGAAGGAGAGAAAGTTCACAAAAGCTATTTGATTCCCTATTATAGAAAAGGAAATGGAATTTTTACATGAGAACAGAGTTGTAATTAAAACAATCAAATCTGAGATATCTACAAAGATTCTGAATAGATTGCAGATTGCTTAAGAGTGAATATAATCAAGCCAATCCAGAAAGACTTTAACAGACAGAGATGTCTTGTGTCTTAATTATATACACTCATGCAGCTGAGCTTTCAATAAGCAGGGGCCGTCTCATTTTGTTTGGTACAGATTGAATGTCACTGTCTTTTCATTTGTCATAACAAATACTCGTCTTTGAATTTGTATGTGTCCAACCTTATGACATCACTCTCTATGCAAATTATCTTTCTCTAAAATTTTCTTACATCATGTTCACATTCAGAGCTTCATATAATAGATATACATACTGTTCCTTCAGTTTCTACCACCATATCCTTCCTGTTCTCTAAATAAATCCAGTTTGTTTTTCATTAATAAGAAATATGTGAGTAAACATATTAGTGTAAATTGACTATAAGAAAGATGGATTATCTTTCTATATTAGTTGGCATATGGTAGGTCGGAGGTTGATTTTTTTTCAACTTAATTTGAGTGTCCATAATGACTTCTAGAAATAATTTATGATATCAGACTAATTTGAACTGATTGTTTATTACATATAAGTCTTTATTTACAGGTTTTGAAAACTCAGAATTGAAGAAAAGCAAATATACTGCTTTCTTGTTGGATCAAGGCATGAAATAAACAAACAATTCCAAATTTAAAATGTTAAATGAGGTGTGTAAATGTAGAACTGTAAATGATTATGAATCTAACAGATGCAATTGAAACAGAAAGCTTTCTAGAGCACATTTGCTAAATAATCATGTTGCCAAACTGCTTCCTAATATTTATGTTTATACCCGTTGACTAGGTCTGTCTTCAGCTTTAATGGGAAAAGCTGGGGTTTTTTTTTTTGGCTTGTTTGTTTGTTTTTCAATAAAAGATAGTTACTAAAGAGTCTCCTAGCTTATTAACACACAGAGGAAAAGTAAACTTTGAATGTTTAAGCTTAATTCAGACACCATATCACCCTGTTCAAGTTCAAGGAACTTCACAGACAAGGGAAAAGGATGAATATGAGATTCTGACTACAGGACCATGAAATATTTTCTTATGATCCTGACATAGTCCTTTCATTTATGAACTCTGCAGATTTGCTTGATGGAGAGGGTAAACAGTCATTGCTGGTGGAAGGGTCTATGTGGCCCAGTTTTGCTGAAAGGAGCTATGGAGAGCAGATATCTCCTGGAAAAATTAAATCATTGTTAAGTGATAACAGGCACTGGTGAATATGTCATATTCCACTCCCTTGTCCATAAAGGGTCTCCGTGAGAAACTTAGTAAGTCTCAAAGAAAAAAATAGACAAACACATGGAAGTTGGAAGTATTAGAGAGGAAAGGAAGGGTGGAAAGAGGGGAGACAGAAAATAACAAAGGTAGGGAATGTATCATGTATATGTATAAAATTACCAAAGACTATAGTTGATTTTCCTTTTCTTATTTATTTGTTTATCTATTGTTTGTTTTTTTAGGCAGGGTTTCTCTGTGTAGCTTTGGAGTCTGTCGTGGAATGCACTCTGTAGACCAGGTGATCTTAAGCTCAGAGATATGCCTGCCTCTGCCTCCTGCTTGTTATGATTAAAGGTGTTCATCACCTTTAATGGAATAAATTTATTTTTTAAAATATTGGGCAACTTTCTAAACCTGTCTAAGTATATGTAATTTTTTAAAAAAAATCTGTTTTAGAAAGAAAAAAATAAAATAACAAAATAAATGCTAATTTTTTATTTTATTTATTTTGAACTAGATTATTTAGGGTTGGCATGAATTATCCGACTCTATTTGTAGAGAAAATCAGCAAGTATTGAGCTGAACAAAGTACCAGAATGTTAAGAAAACTCACTATATTTATAGTGATAGCTAACATCTGAGATATTTTACAAAAATCAATAATATGTTTAATAATGTTAATAAAGTATATTTTATACATAGAATAGTTGTGTGTGAATGTGTGTGTGTGACAGACTTAAGTAGGACCTTCCAATTTATGTTCATTCCTACAAACTGCTTTTTCTATCAATATGAAGTTTTATATAGTTAGTGTTTTCTGAGTTTAGACACAATTTTACCAGAATAGAAGTACAGGGTAAAGTAGATAGGAAAGTACATGGAAAATAAGGATCCTTCTCTGCTCGTTGGGAGTTATTTTGGTACACATCATTAATGCATGGTTGCATTTGGGGTTTGCAAGATAAATTCATGAACACATAGAAACTCACAAATTTATGGAGGTGGTAAATAACCTAGTAGTTTCATCTGTGATAAAACACACAGACAGATGATTTTGCAAGATCAATTTCTTTAGGTCTGAAGAATTTCATTCTCATGTTCAAATTATGGATGAATTTTCAGGTTGGGAACTGGGAACACTGACCACACTAATGAATTCAATGCTGCACACCCCTATGGTTTCTCTTATGGTCAAATGAAGTCATAGGATAGCATCGAAATGCAGTATTAAATTATGTAGTTTATTTATATTCACTTCCCATTTTCACAAAGGGCCAATTTTCCTCTCTTGTTTTATAATATGTTTAATTAATCTATTCACATTCACACTTAAAACAAAGCGTTCATTTAAGAGGTAACACTTGTTTTGAAGAAAAGTGATACATTTAGACATTGTTACCAATCTCAGATTCAGGTGACAAGAAGACTTTATTGTCACAGAGTAACACAGCATAATAAATATAGTCTGTTGACTGATAATATTGCATGTATTTGCTTATAAGGAAATACACATAAAAATCTTACACCTGTAGTTTTCCTGGTGTATTTCTATTTCTCATTCATCCAATTTTCTATATTCTTAATTTGTTGTCATAAATGTCTTTTAAGAAATAAAATTTCATTAATCATGACACAATATATACTAATTAAAGTTTTGTCAATACATGATTTTAGAAAAATAAATTTGAATAGATATTTTTTACATTTGCCCACAGTCTTGTAAAATGAATATTTATACTTAGTCATCATGCTAGATATGGTGGTATGCACCTGTGATTCCAGAATATGGGACATTGAGGTAGCAACATGGACCATTCAAAGCCTGAGGAGATTACATAGTGAGTTTAAGATGAATAATGAGTACAAAGTGCAATCCTGGCTCAAGGAAGACAAAATGAGTCAAATAATAGACATATCATTAAATAAACATTCATGAAATACAAATTGGTAAAATAAATGTTGCTATTGTTCTGTGGCTTCTAAAATGTCTTTATGAAGCACCATTACTCAAGATATTCACTAATGAAGATATCTTCAATAAAGTATTTACTACAATTATCTATGTTATATACAAAATTGCACTTATATATGAAGATACATAAAAAGGTCATTTTTTCACAATGTATCTCATTCCCTACCAAAGACAGAGAACATGTCTGCTGTGATTTAACTATTCATTAGGATAAATATTTATTTTTCAGTCACAATTTAAATATTTTATAGGTCAGGGACATTGTCATTTCTTAATAGAATTCTGTGATCATCTAATGTAATTCTTCCACATGTCTACAGGGTAGGTGGTGGGATGAAGCAAAGGTTCTGAAAATATCCTCTAGCTTGGACTCATCAGACTTTCTTAGTTTTCTTCTTTTGTACACATTTTTTCATACAATTTATGTCTAAAATAGTGTTTGACATTTGCTTTCCCATTAATATTAATCTATTAATATTGATAATAATCTACTAAATTAAGGTGTTTTCTTAAAAATAAGAAATCAGGAAAGATCAAAATAAACAATTACTTTGAGTAGAATTTCTAAAATCCAGCAACATCACTATTGTAATCATTTTCACATAAGTTTTATGTTTCTGCTTCTATTTGTCTAAATTGAGCAGTTAATTAAATAGAAAATTTTTAATTAAAATTGAATGCAACACCCCCTTCCATTTCCTTACCCCTGTTTTGCCCAAGTACCATTTTATTGTGATTTTGGTTATATGTAATATGGTTTTAATTCTGATAATACATTTCTGATATATTCAGGATACATACCTTTTTGCAAATCTAAAATAGAAAACAAAATACCCCCATACAAAACCAGAAATATATTTACAGAAAGTGGTAACACATCAACATATTTTATTCTGAAGTTACTTTATAAAAACGGTTAATCAGTTTCATAGATAAGGGAAATTTTCTTTCATAGTGGTTTTGTCTGCTGATACATATGTTTAAATGTAATAATTTGCAAATAATTCACCCCTCTAATAAGCCCAATGTGTCTATGTAACATAAATTCAAATACTTTTAAAAACATAGAGAAGCTACTGTAGGAAATAATGCAGTTACATAACATGTAGAAGTTCTTTTTCTTTTTCTTTTAGGGTGCAACAGGGAAGTTCTCCACTCTGAGTAGGGCTACAATTAGATTCTATATGTGAGCACATTTGACACATTTTCCTTTATCAATTTTTCTTCAAAAAAGAAAAAAACTTGATAAAAATTTGTATGCACACATGTAATCAATTTTGAATTGAGCATCTCTTTTGTTTCAGACCTAGTATTGGATGCTTCTGATCTAAAAACTAATACACAAAGAGTCTATCTCAAAGAATCCCATATACTCCCTGTGGAGTTCATTGATGTTCTCTGCTAGGAGAATGCCTTCATGATCTCTTGCTCTGAAAACTTTTGTATTTCATATACTTTTTATTATGCTCTCAAAACA
This sequence comes from Bramus lutescens, assembly GCA_001685075.1. NCBI lineage: Eukaryota > Metazoa > Chordata > Mammalia > Rodentia > Cricetidae > Bramus > Bramus lutescens. Next base: position 85,428 of record LOEQ01002708.1, read on the forward strand.
GCATAATACTGTGTTAAAATTTTTTAATTGATTTTAAAAATAGTTTTAGCATTTAAAATACTCAGTATGAAATTGAGAATGTTGCCATTGTATTGTCTTTTCATATATGTCTTTTTTTTTCCATCAAGGAAACCTTGAAAAGAAACTGAAAGCGTACTTATCAAAGTATGAAATGATGAAATTCACCATGGAAACATTGGTAACCATTCATAGAAATTTCCCCCTTTGATTTATACCAAAATAGTATAGGAAAGGGAGAGAACATTTCCTGGCCTTAAAAGTCTTATTTCCTCGATTGACAGAAAATGTTCATGGCATTTGAAATGGAGCTTAACTATTAACTGGAATCAGTACAAATAGAAGTCTTATTGTAATTTTTCTCTAAAATCCATGTGTCTACTAATACTAAAGTTATTCCATCTTTATTTAAATATCATAAATTGAGCCATTTTCATCAGTGGCGCATTGCTCTGAGGCAGTTTTCACAGCAGTTTCTTTTACCACACATCAATCAATATGATTAGCCTTGTCAAAACCTCAGAAAAAGAAATAAAAGAACAGAAATAACATATACTTGCCAGGTATAACTTACAAACCAAGTGATTTGAAATCTCTTTATTAGCTATTATTGTAGCCCACAGAAGAATATTTAGAGAAAAAGTAGTCCTGAAGCCAAACTGATCAAATGTGATTAAAGAAAGCTCTTTTTTTATTCTACCTCAGCAGCCTGGAAGGCACCTCCCAAACAAGATGGCCAGGCATTGTGTGGAAAGCTTCTCGGTGAGATCTGTCTCAATTTCTCTAAATCCTTCTTGGGTAGTGCCTTCATCAGCAGAATCTTACCTTTAATTCCTTGGACTTAATAACGGCAGGGCAGTATCACAAGTTTATATTGTTTTTGGAGCTGCTTGAATTCCTGTGGTCAACAGTATGAAAAAGAAGTTCATATGCCAGTAACTGGAGTTTCTGTTATAAGGGCTGGACTGGGGAAAACATTATCACCACAAGTTTATTCCTTTTAATTTAATTTCCTGTGTTCATAGGCTTGCACATGTAATTTAACAAGCTTTATGTAGTTATAAGTAAGCATAAAATATTATAGCATTTTCAAACATCTTAAGTACTGTCCATCCTTGCTTCTAGTTTCTCTCTCTCTCTCTCTATCTCTCTCTCTCTCTCTGTTTCTCTGAGAGACAGAGAGAGAGAGAGAGAGAGAGACAGACAGACAGACAGACAGACAGACAGACAGACAAAGACACACTCGCACTGACATCCCTCGGCATAAGTAGTTCCCACCCCATGTTTATTTTTCTTTCCTAATTCATTGTCTCAGACCACCACAATATTCAGCATTGCATTACATCTGCTTAGGTACAATAATGACATGCATATATTGGTAGTTAACCTCCAGCCAACTAATTGGAATTAAGGTCCTCTCAGTAGGAGAAACTTCGTCACTAATACTATAAAGTTATCCATCCACCCATGGCTGGTAAGGCCACTGACTCTAGAGGAGAGTCTACTACTGCCGCTTTCCAAAAACAGTGTGCTTTCTAACTGCAATTACATACTCATCCTTATATGCACAAACTGATATGCTTCTCATTCTCATCAAAGAAAGTTACTTTTGCAATGGATGTTTCATCTTACAAAAAGCCACAACTGATCAAAATGCAAAGAAAGCAGGCCCTATAAGCAATATCAATTGATGCCTCCACAAATCAACACTTATATACAATGCTCCAAGAACAGTAAGAAAAAGAGACTGCAAGAAGCTGCATCCAGGAAATCTCAACAATGTAGCTACCTAACAGTGACAATGTCAGTTAACATACAAATGTGAATGGGGCAAATCTTTAGAAGCCTCAATTTTACAGGAAGAGCTGCAAGCAATTAATGACTGTGGAGAGGGAAACTGAGTCTTCTCCAAGAACAAGACCTCTCTCTAACTAGCTTGTCCAACACAATGTGGTCATCCCTAAATGCATATACATAAAAGTAACAATAAAAACACTTAGCAGGTACCTTTACAAAGTTATGTGTGTGTTTGTAATAATAATAGTTTTAAGGTAAGGTCATGAATTTGAAAGGAAAGGGGTGTGGTAAGGAGACATAAGAGGAGACAGATAAGGGGGGGGTTCCTAAAATACAGCACTCCTGTATGAATTTCAAACTCAAATGCTTTCCAAACCTAAAAAATAAAGGAAAACTTTCAATTTCTCTAATACTTTCATTTTTCTTTTGAAAGCCAAATGTCTGGTGATGACTTAATGGGCTTCAACGTGCAGTGCATAAAGGATTTGAAGGATGAGTCGCTCAAAGTTCCTTTGAGTACAAGATGACAAGCCTTTCTCCCCATTCTTCCTTGAGATTCAGTCTGTCTCTACTGTGATCCTAAGTAGACTCCTCTGTACATAAGATTTAATAAAACATTTTACCCTCTACACCAAAACATTTTAAAAGGTATAATGGAAAAATTTCTACGTTAAAAGAACTTACAGAGAAAAATATGAACAAAAAACATTCTCAAACATTTTCTCTACATTTAATCTCATTAAGCAGAAACATTCTTTAAGCCACATACTAAAATAAAAACGAAGATTTTTTTCTTTTTTAATTTTTCAAACCATTATCTCTGATTAGTCAGAAACTTGCTATTATAGCTTAAGTTTACCCCCAACTTGTGGCAAACCTACTACTTCTGGACTCGTAACATTGTACATGAGAAATTTGCAAGTGCAAATTTTTATCATGATCAGTTGTTTTGACAGCTTTTGGCATGAATGAATGTAGTTATTAAGTTCCCAGTGTCCTAAAATACATAGCCAATAGGTTTTCACCTACATGTCATTGTGTATTTGGGTCAAAAGAAAAACTCACTAAATGAATTTTTAAAAAAAATGTGGAATAACCTTTTTGTACACTGTGAAGAAGTGTGCCTCTGATTGATTTAATAAAAAGCTAACTGATAAGTAATAGCTAGGCCCAATTTCCAGGCAGGGAGGACTTTGGGAAGAAAAAGGTGGTGTCACCAGCCAGACAAGGAATAACTAGAATAATATAATGGAAATGAGGTAATGATTCTGTACAAGAATTTAGATTTGGTACCAGAAGATCCATCAGAGAGGTGAGTTGTGTTCCTGACCAGCCAGCAGAAGACCTGGAAAGGGAGCACAGACATTCCTCAACCCCCTAAATTTTCTGGTCATTCTGCAGGGGCTTCTCTTCCCTGCTACTACCTCTCTCTTCCTATCCCATCTCAGCTTGCTCTCAGGCACCCCTTCCCTTCTTTGCAGCCAGAAGATTCCCCAGCTCAGCCTGTTTTGGGGCTGGCAGGGGTGGTGAGTGCAACCATACAGGAGTTCCTTTGTTTCAGTAAGCCTGCAGGCAGCAAGCTAGGCCTTCTGTCTGCCAGGTCCCTGGCCAGAAAGGGGCCCTGATGTTGTACCAGAAGATCCATCGGAGAGCATTTGAAGGAAGACATGGGCAGGCACCAATGCAAGAATTCCTCCAAAAATCTGAAAAACATGATAACACAAGAACCCAGCAAACATAGAAAAGGAAGACTTGAACACCCTAATCCAGAAGAAGTAGAAAAAATAGACATTATGAAAGTGATAGAGTCCCTTAAACAAGATGTGAAAA
>LOEQ01002708.1:101173-113673 GCA_001685075.1 Bramus lutescens
CGTGCGGGAGCTGGGCAGGACAAAAAACAGGGCCTGCTCCCCTCATTACTACAGATTCCTTCATATATCATTGCAAATTGTTCTGCATTTATCAAAAATAAGTAGTTCAATAAGTCTAGATCATATAAACAATGGGCGAGTGAACTCATTTTTGAATATTTGTAAGTTATTATAGGAATTTTGCTGTCCCGTTTCTGGAAAATAATTTATAACTTCTGTGCAATTCTGCAATTTCTTCCTAACTCATTTTCTTAGCTTGGCATTTCATTACTATGATAAATGGATAACTGTTATGCCAAAAATTACTTAGAGAAGAATGTGTTTCATTTATAGTTCATGGGCACAGTTCATTGAAGGAAGCCAAAGCAGGAACTCAAGGCAGAGTAGTAACCTGGAGTCAGGAATGGAAGTAGATCATAAGAAAAATGTTGCTTCTGGGCTTTTTGTCTTAGCTTGTCCAGTTTGCTTTCCTATACAATCTGGGGACTGTTACCCAGAAGTGGCCCTGGCCACAGTGGACTGGTCCCTTTCACTTACAGCATTAATTAATAAATGTTCTTCAGATTTGCCTGAAAGCAATCTGGTGGGGGTTTTGTCCTGTTCCTCTTCTGAGGTGTCCCTAACTTTTATCAATTTGAAAAATGTCTTACCAATTCAGTCACTATGTAGTTATCCCTCCTTACCCTTACTGTGCTATGCTCATCAATACAGGCAGATTGCTCAGTTACGAGTGGTTGGTATGGTTCAACCTTTGAAGTTACTTCAGAAAATTGGTTCAACTTGAACCCACTTAATCCAGGAGAAAAGTACACTGGAGTTTTCAGAAATGAACATTTACTAATTACGTGTAACATTTCTGTGAATGACTACTTCAAAATTTATTAAGCCATTCATTAAGATTTGACAAGGCTGCTTAGGGACATGGAGATTTAAATGAGGGTGTTTGATCAAATAATGACATTTATATCAAAGGAAATTATAGTAAAGGATATGTCTCATAAAAACCCTACTATACCAGTATGACTTTAATGCATTTTAAAATGTGGACCTATAAAACTCAAGTTTCTCATCATATGATAAAATTAGAAGTTATTTGTTAATTATGTGGCTACAATACAATTTATATCTTTATTGGTGTGAGTTCATTTGTTTTCTATTTGAAAATCATATCCTGAAAATGTTGAAGAACAGATCTATCAAATTTGGAAATGAATAGTTTAGGAGATGTGTTAACAGTTTTGTTTAAAATTCCCATTTCTGGATTTATTTACATATATACTAAATCATACTATTTGATAAATTACTTTGTTTTTGATGAGACTGATTCATAAGGGTATCAAAACATTCAGACACATTGACTACAGTTTTCAGACAAACATAATTGGGGGAAGAGTGATGTGATGGTTTGGAGAAGTATGGCCCCCAGAGACTTGTGTCGAAATGTCTGGCCTGGAAGGAGTGGCACTATTGGAGATGTGACCTTGTGTGAGGAAGTGTGTCACTTTGGGGGTGGCTTTGAGTTCTTCTATACACAAGCTATGTCCAGTGTGGGACAGAGTTCATTTTCTCTTGCCTCCAGATCAAGACTTAGAACTCTCATCTCCTTCTCCAGCACCATATCTGCCTGCATGCCACCATGTGTCTTGCCTTTACTATAACGGACTAATCCTCTGAAACTGTAAGCCTGCCTCAGTTAATTGTTTCACTTTATAAGACTTGCCACAGCCGTGGTTCTCTTCACAAGACTAGAAACCCTAGAACAAGTAGGGTTTAATCCCTGAAAATATAAAATACAAATAAGAAAAGTATATGCTTACACATATATAAACAACACACAAGGAAAGGCAGTTATGCACTACATGAGCTAAGATTCTGATATATTATCCAGGACATAAAATTTCAATGGAAATAAGCTTTCCATTGTGTCAAAAGATACGTAGTCATATAATCCCTAATAGGAAAAACCAACTGCCTATACCAAATTGCCTCTGCAAGGCTGAGTCTTGTTGGGCTCCGAAAGGCAAAGTGTACTTATTTTTATTTTCTTTTTATGCAAAAGACATAATTGAATCTTTGGAATACCTCCAGTTATCAGTTAACATTCTGCTTTTAAGAGCGTGCACAGAACTCTACAGGAAAAAGAAAAGTCTGCATCAACAAAGCTACTTATTCTTTCAGCTGATAAAAAGAACAGCTAGTGCCCTAAAGACCATGGTAAAATACTTCTGCTTTCAGTTATTTTTAAACAATAGCTTATTTTTATACTACGACAGCTTGATTTTGAAAGGGCTTGGTAAAATATGCTGCATCATATTTATATATAAAAATGGTACATATGTTAAACTTTGAATACACTATGAAGAAGTAACATTAATAATTGAGGAAATGAGCAGACCACTTCCATATAATTTTATTTTAGTATCCAATAGTTTCTGATCCATCTACTATAAATATTTGTTACAATTTTATATAAAGATTAGCTTTAGTGTTCATATAATCCCAGAAATTGACTATAATTTGAATTATCTTTTTTAATTTTTAAGATGTATTTATTTTATGTGGTTGGGTCTTGGGCTAGTATATATGTTTTGCTAGTATATATGTGCGTACACCATACATGTGACTTTTGCCCCTGGAAATAAAAAGTGGATGTTGGAACCCTTGGAACAAGAGTGTGGAATGATTGTGGTCCAACATGTGGAAGCTGAGATACACATGTACTTCCTCTGCAAGGCGACACTCTTAACTGCTGAGTCAGCACAACTACCCATGTCGTAAAAAATATTGAAAACCGCATTCATTCAAGGATAAACCACATTGAAAATATAATTTTAATAACACCTTCCTAAATTATGCGTTGGTCTTCATAGTCAAAGGGGAAAGATTAATTTATGTGTGGAAAAAAAGGAAAAAATGAAAACGTGGTATTTAATTTTGCTAGGAGGAAATTGATCTGAATTAGAAAAAGAAATATGAGTATTGAGTGTCTAACAGTCACAGAAAGAACACAGATGTTTGTCCAAGAAAAACTCAAATGTTTCTTTAAAATGTTTCGTTTGAAGGTAGCTTTGCTCACCACTATACCACCAACACAGAGAGAGAGAGAAAAAAAAAGTAGAGCTCGATAAAAATCGACTTTTAAAAGAAAGAAAAAAAATGTCTTGTTCGAGGAATTAAAATACCAGGCAAATCACCTGCCAGGCTAGAATTTGGTCAAAAAATATTATCAAATAAAATTCTGGGCTCTGATAAAATTAACTTGGTGAAGTAAAATGTCAATGTCCAGAATATAGTAACTCTCACCAAAACTCAACATCCTGGTGTGTTTTCTAAGTTTGTATTTGATTGTAATAACCATCCCAGTCACTGAAATTTTTTACCACAATATTTCTTAGTCCTGCCTAACCATAGGTTGTTAGATAAAATGGGTTCTTGGAGGGCACTTCTCTCTATATGATTTTGTTCTTCCTCCAGATTCAGAAGTGACTGATGATGTATGTCATGGGAGTGGGAAGAAATGGAAACCCTGCTAGGTAGATTGTAGATATTTTAACATTTCTCTGAAAAGAAAACATAGTTCTCACTTACAGTATATTCAATATGTACTGAATTACTTTGCTGATAAAATCAGAGAGGAGCCAATACTTAATACCCCTTCATTCCGAATAGATAAGCAGACACAGACAAGTTACTGTTGACCATGAGAAGTGGGAGAAATGAAAAGAAAGCATTGGAAGGGTCAAATTATACAAGTGGAAGACTTTGGAAGTGATGGCCTGGATCGGAAGCACAGTACATATCAAGAGGAAATGCTGAACAAACCAGAGATGGAATAAGCATCATATAACCTAAAGCAATTGGGTCATAGCCTAAAACAATATGTATGGCTTAGATAGAGATATCTGCTCTCTGTTCCAAACTTCTTCCATGTGCAGCTAATTTTCCAATAAAAAGAAATGCAGAAGTTTAAAAATCATTCTCTGACATCAACCCAATAGCTTTAAATATTTCAGAATGGTCAAATTAGAAATCACATTCATGGTTCGCAGCAAAATTGAAAAATATACAATCCATCTCCGTACTTAGCAGGCTTAGACTATTCTATGAAATTTGATAAAAATCCTTAATGATAGTCCACACATAGGAAATAAGACACTTAGGTTATGCAGGACTCAAATCAGAATTTAAACTGCTAACTGTCACCATGGAAAAAAAGAAATGACTGATATTTTTCAGTTATTTTAGGAACTCAGGATATTGACAAATTCCTAAATTGCTACACAGAGAACTAATTGCAATTATTGGTATTAAAAAGTAAATGCATCCATTATGCACCTAAAACTTACCTGATATAATTTTTGCATTGCATTCATTATTAATTTTTTTAGATTATTCACCAATAGACAAATAAAAGTATGTACAGTAAATGAAAAATGTCAAAAATTTAAATGACATACTTTTTAGGTTACTGAGTAAGTCCTCTGTCTTGGAACACAGTGAGAACACATAAATATATAGGAAGTATGAAGAAAATATATGTGCCAAATTATACTAACACTGGTGTCATAGTACCAGTAGACAGAGAATGTAACTTCCTCAAATCAGGTCACGGTCACAATTCTAGCTTCTGTTAACTATATGGAATCTAATTTTTCTCTTTGGCATTCCATGTTCTCATGTGTGTGTGTGTATGTGTGTGTGTGTGCGTGTGTGACAATGTGCACGTGAATCACAATGATTTTAAAAGATTATGCTGGCATATGGCAAGAAACAGTCCTTGGCATGTTTAGCAGAATGATTTAGTGATTTCTGAGTTATAAGTGAGCAAAAAAAGATACTTTTTAACTTTGTAAAACATTTGGATTTTCATAACTCTTTATATTCCAAAATAACAGCAGTTATAAACTTTATACTTGGCAACCTCACAGTCTTATTTCAAACTCAAGGAAGCTTATGTTGTGATGTCTATGGAAATATAATCATCTGTAGTCTATTTTCAACACTGGCAGAAGAAGAGTTTAGTTTAAAACCATATTTAACTAAATAATTAAAACCCTTGAAGATACTCTGATTTGTTTAGTAGTGTAGCTGAAATGAAAAATTAGCTAATGGCTTCTAAATTAATATACTCATTAATATACTCTTCTGCTAGCTTAATCCTATCGCTTCAGAAAATTTACAGGTAAATGACATCCAGTGATGTCTTTGCAATTTTAATCTACATCCTCATAATTATAATCAGAAAATTATTTATGCTATATACCTCATGAATGTGGTATTACAAAAAGACGGGCTATATATATATATTTAAAAACTTTTAACATGAAGATGGTAGTAGAAACTATTTAAACACAAACACTCACCATGCATACACACACACACACACAATATGGAAAAAAATCTTTTTTAAACTATGAAGATCTGTCTCTGCCAAGGTGCATTATGACTAGTTCAGTAAAATATCAGACTGGCTGGTAGGTAGGCAGGAAGTATGGACAAGACACCAATACACAGAGGATAATGGGAAGAAGAAGGGCAGAGTCTCAGGAGTCATGAGAAGACACCAAAAGACTGAGCAACATAAGAATACATAAATATGTTAAACGATACTCAGAGCAACATATAGATTAATCAAGATGGGTTAACTTAAGTCAAAGGTTTAGCTAAAAACAAGACTGAGTTATTGGACAAGCATTTTTAATTAACATTAAATCTTATTGTGGTTATTTAGGAGTTTCTGCTGGGATATAAAGAAATTCTGCTCAGACACACACAACTTTCTGAGGACATTATTTATAATGTATAACATAAAACTCAGTATAGGTTGAGTTGAACCCTGCAGCATGCTTCTACCACAGTGTTATCCTTCTCAAGAATAAAGGACTAAAGGTCCATGGAAAGACTACTTTAAAATAGTGACTCCAAATAAATATTTTCTTTCTAAAATTGTTCTGTTCATGAATTATAGTCACAGTGATACCAAAGTAATTAGTATAATGATCCACCATTATCATTACAGGCATAAAGACTGTCGACAATATCAGCTTCCCGTATAAGACATACCTTATATTTTTTACCACTCAAAAACTTTTGGCCTTTCTGTACTGATTAATATATTGATATATATAATAAATTATCTACTATTAGAACAAAAGAGAATAGAAGGTGAACCAATATCAAATGTAGCTATTGTATGTCTAAAACTGGTATATTTTAAAAACAATTAGGTGATGGATGGTTTGTCTTTTTCTCAACAATAATTTCTGCAAAAATATTTGTAGCTCAATTTTCAAAAGATATTGGATAAAGTAGAATTCTATTAATTAACTTTAAAGGTATACTTTGTAAAAAATAAATTTAAGATTTTTTTATTTTTCAATTATAATTTAAATAAAACACTGTGTATTGTATACAATATTTATATTAAGCACAAGTGTAGTTTAAGATAATATACTTTTACTTAATGACTACTAGTGAATTGTCAAAAGATAAACCTTTAAATTATTATGTTGTTAAAACACTAATGTATACCTCATGCTTAAGTAATATTACCTTTTTAAGGGATATTCCCTAGTTTCCAAGATCTGTAGATATACTAATCTATTAAATCATTCATTGCCAACTCTAGATTCAGAGTTGGGATAAAAGGCTCTGAGTTTCATTATTTTCTCTATTATTTTGATTACTATATCTTAATTTATATTGCCTAGAAATTATTTATTTTATTAAAAATGTATATATAATGTATAAAACTTATAGTAAATAGTTTAAAAACAGTTCAGAAATCCTATTCCAAAATTTCATTGATATTCTCCAATATTTTCTGTAATTCAATATGGGAAATTTCAGTACGAGTAAAATTTACTCTTTTTCTTTAGTTATTTTGGAATAAATTTATTTCATGGTTTCTGGGTCCGATAACTCACCATCTTCATAATTAAATCAGTTTCCTGATTAAGGTGTGCTTATTTTTATCAAGCAACATTCTGATCTCATTCATCCTAATTAATATATTAGAAAATATATTAGCTGTAAACTTTTTTTGGTAAGCCTTGGAGTTTCAATTGGTTTGATCAAGTTATTAGCAAAGAATGATGTCTTCCCTTCTTGAGATTTAGATGTCTCTAAAATTCATTTCTGAATTTTTTTAATTAAAGCTTTCCAGATTCCTGGGTTTCCTCAAGATTTTAGAGAAAACTTTAGCATTATAACTCAATATTACATTAATCATTAGCTTTTATATGTATATTATATTTGATTCTACCTCATTTATTGATGGGATTTTATAATGAAAGTGTGTTAAATTGTATCAAATGCCCATTACATATTGTTAGAATTTCCTTGTAATTCTGTCCTTCATTCAGACAAATTGAGAAGCAGTCCATACTCAGGATTTTAGTAATTAATCATCTTAATCTCCATACTACTCAAATGGATTTATAAATCCAGTGTAGAACACATCAAAATAACAGTGGCATTATTAATGGAATGGACAAATTGCTGTTAGGCTCTCCAGAAACTGTTTCAATCCAAAACAGTCTTAAACAATGGAGAAAAGAAGCAAAGATCTATTGATAATATCCGACTCTGAAATGTGCTGCAAGGCTGTAGAAATAAAAACACCATGAGAGTGCTCTAAAAATAGGAGCACATTACAGGGGAACAGAGTGCAGGACCTTAAAATAATCCTTGTAAACTTACAATCACATAATTTTTCAACAAAGATGGTAACATCTCTCACGTCTATCATGGACCACCACTTCTCTCAGTACTCAAGAGGCTGAGACAGGAAAACAAAGAACCATAGACAAGCCTGACACAGTGTGGTGGAGACCTTTCCTCTAAGGATAGAGTAACCAATCAGAAAATAATAATAATAATATTAATAATAATATTAATAATAATATTAATAATGCGGAGAGCAGTAATTAAAGAAGAGGCAGTATTTCCAGAAAATATTTCTCACTGGTTATGAAATAAATCTATTATAGTTTGATCTGAGACTGTCCTGCAAAGGTTCTTCTAAGAGTTCAGTATCTAGCTGATGAGCTTTCTGAGGTGTTTTGGTTCTGAGGGACCTAACTTCATGAACACCTCCACACATCCTGTGCATCTCTGCCATCTTATGTCTGTTTCTTGGCCACCATGAGTTAAGCCTTTGTTTTCACCTGTGCAAATTCACCCCAATTCCTATGCCTCATCTTAGGTTAGAAGCAAAGGAGCCAGCAGTCTCAGATCTGAACCTCATGAGCATACAAACCCGCATGAACATTTCTTACTTTGAGTTGTTTCTGGGGAAGTTTGTAAAAGTGATTAAAGGTGACTAATTCACAATTAAATAATTTTATAGGACTATAAAGAGGGATGCCTAAGGACAACGGAATGAGCACCAAGTTTTTGTACTTGATCCCAAAAGCCTAGGAACGACATATAAAAGAAAAGTGGTATTATATCAAACATGAGGTTTACACAGAAAGCAACTTCGCAATGAATAAATGAGCTTCAAAATGCAACAATACATAAATACAAGAAATGAATACAGTGTCTATGGGGTTAACATTCAGATGTATAACTAATAATGGCAATAATCACCTGGTTAAAGGATATTCACATATTTCACTTATGTGAAAAAAAAGGTGGACAACAAATAAACAAAATACTCAGCATCAATCATCATCAGGGAAATTGAAACAGAAACACACTAAGATATCATAGCCACAAGAAAAAGACTAAAAACAATAGTTGTTAACAAAAGACAGAGGAAAATGTATTCCTCCAGGGATGTGGTCAAAAGATAGTCACTGTGGTCTCTTTGAGTAACACACACACATACAGCATTGTGTGAAACAGTATGATGTGCTTCAAGAAGCTAATTGGGGGTAATTTTCCTGTCATGAGTATGCTGTAACTTTGCTGGACTATCTCACTCTATCCCTTAATTTTCCCTTCCATGATATCCATGCTGAGATCTATAGTTCAACATTTTCCTAGTAAATTCCAACATTGTTTCACAGAAATAAAAGATTAATAATAAAAGTTCCTGAAAATCCATAGCAATTTTTTTCCAACAAGAAGTAAAATCATTGCGCTGGTTTCATTTCTGTGCCATTTGACTACAGTATTGTTCTCACTTGGTTAAGAAACCACCTGTATTCTAACAGTTTTGGAATAAATCATACATAGAACATAAATTCAATACAATACTAGTTTGCAATAAAATGGAGTGTATAATTTTATCTGCAGAAATGGGAATGGAATTTGAGGTCAGTAAGTGAAATAAGCCCAGCATGGGTCATAAAGCACTGTAAAATTTCACTCAAACATGTAATGTAAAAACTAAAACCTCCATAGAAGTGAAATAGAGAGGGAAAGAGACACTGAGCAATTTGGCCAGTGGCTCCAGATATTATGCTCTACATGTATAATTATATATGCATACATAAGCCACTATAAACATTAGCTTAAAAGTAAAATACTGCTGTATGTGGTAGTGAAAAATACCATAACTTTTGTAGATATTCAGGGCATTTTGTGTTTGAAAAATATTTTTTCAGTGTTTCAAGTGGCAGTTTTGATGTCGGTGTTTTGTTAGAATTTTTTTTATACCTCTTCACGTTTAATCCTTTGGCATACACTAATAAACTCCCACCCTGACTGTTGATGGAAGAATCCAAACTTCAAGCTAAAATTCATGATGGTGCAATTCGAAGCTGATGAAGTCAATGCAAATGTCACATACGGGATGTTTCAGGGAGAGCGAGAGGACTGAGATAGTGAGAGAGTGTTCTTCCATGAAAGACGTGCTTGTTCAGACTGGCAAAATGAACTGCTTGTTGCTGTACTCAGCTGGCTAATGTCCACACACTTCAGACCTTGCACGTTCTCAGCATCCCGGGCTTTGAATTGCAAATACTGTATTTTTAGCAGTTATGAATATTATGTGGTATTGTTCGATTTTATACAAATACAAGGACGTTGTTTATTTTTTCAATTATGTGTTAAAAGTGCAAAAGTTATGTCAAGTTCCTTATGCAAGAGAACATGGGGCAACATTGCAAGTATTGGCATGGTGTCTATGGTTTTTATGCTAAGCATCTATTTGAGGAGAAATGCATGGTTGTCCTGTAAGTGTGAAATTTTAGTTTGTTTTTCCTTTAATATCTTTCAAAAATACAATGTAAAATAGTTTAAATTTGATGAAGTGTTTATATATATGTTTACTTCATGTATATACATATGTATTATATATATATGCCCTTAAGACATGATTTTATTATTTATATGGCTCTCAAGTAGAGAAAATGTGACTTTATAAATCTTTAATTGAGCTTCAGAACAGGCTGAATCTGGCTATGATTTAATAAGAAATTGAATGGTTTATACGTTTCCTTACAAAATTGCAAAGTGGTTAGAGCATGCATTTTCTACATGTTTTTTTTTAAATTTTTCTTCTTTTATTGAAAAAAGATTGTTTTCTCACATTATGTATTCTGAATCTGGTTTCTCCTTTCTCTACATCTCCTGTTTCCTCCTCAAAGTGCCTCCAATCAAGTTCTACTCCCTTCTGTCTCCTATTAGGCAAACAAACAAACAGGCTTCTAATGAATAATAATACACACCACATTGGAACTGGACAAAATAAACAAATAAAAGGAAAAGAGTACAAGAAAATGTACAAGATCCAGGTACCACATTCAGAAATCCTATAAAAATTTTAATTTGGGAGACATAATATATGTTTAGAGGATCTGGTGCAGGCACATAGTGGCCCTGTGCACATTACTTCAATCACTGCGAGTTCTTATGAGCTTTGTTCATGTAATTTTAGAGGGCCCTGTTTTCCTTCTGTTTTCCATCCCCTGTGGCTCTTAAAGAATTCTGTGATTACTGAAGGGAGGGATTAGAAGGAGATGTCCCATTTAAGGTTGAATGTTCCAAGGTCATCTATATTTCTTTCCATTAAATTGTAAGTAGAAGTGTCTCTGAAGATGGCTGAATAAGACACTGATCTATGGGTATAGCCAAGTGACACTGGGGTCATTTTTTGTTACATTTTTCTTTTTTCTTTGGTTTGGTTTGGTTTTTCTTTAGAACAGCAATATTCAACTTTACCCAAAAGCCTTGGCTGTCTAATCTCTAATTCTTGTTCTTGTAAGGAGTGTCAGGTAGAGGTTTCATCTTGTAGAGTGAACCTTAAGTTAAATTAGACACTAGTTGGATATTCTCAGAAGCCTTGTTACATATAAATATTTAAGTGCTGTGATATTAAATTCACTATAAATTTAGGAAGCTTTAACTGTTAAAAATTGCTTCTGGACAGTTATGCGGATAAGAAATTCACAAAAATTGGTATCAGTTGGGGATTGGCAAAGATTTTTAAGGATTAAACTATGTGTAATCATTTCACTAAGCTAAATTTTGTATAGCTATGATAAAATTTCACAGCAATGCAAGTTTATTAGGTCAATATGGGTCACATAATAGCTCTAAAGGAATTATTGAACCAAATATATATATTTAAATTTATATTCATTGTTATGACTCAAAATAATTTCAAAAAATATAGAGAGCTTATTTTATTAATAGGTTACATCAAATAATAACTAAAATATAAATATATAAAATCATTTCTTTTCAAAAATAATTTAAACTTTATCAATAAATTTAAAATTTTCTATGATATATAATGTGTTATATTAATTAAATATACAAAAAATTGGAAGGCTTATGTTAATTCAGATAATATTTCCCAAATTTCAGAATATGTATATCTCGTTTTAGGTCTGAGAATATGGCTTTCATACAAGCTCTGAAATCATGCTTGAATTATGCTCAAGACCACACTCTAAAAATCATTAGGCTAAATGTGACAGGAAGGTTCCTTAGCTTGTGTAAAAATGCAAAGAAAAGATAAGCTCTCCTTATTTTCAAGAATATGATTTCATTTTCTTGTCAAACTATTTATTAAATAATGTGAAACAAATAATATATATTCAGAAATTTAATTTAAACCTGCATACACTCAAAGAAAATTTTTATGAAACTTCATGTTTAAGGCCAATATTCCAATCTTATGTCTGATTCATCTTTCCCTATTTCAGGTTTAATTGATAGTACTGGTACCTGTACTGTGTTTGATGGTCTTTATCTTTGTTTCTAATTTTCCACCCTTCTTTATCTCTGCATTTGGTTAGGAGAAGAATGCAAACTTAGGAAAAGAGACGTATTTCCCTTAATTAAGTTTTACTTTTGTTGTTTTGTTGTCCTTTGTACCTTAAGTGTAAAGGCATGGCATGTCTGCTGATGTTAGGAAAACAGCAAAAGAAAAAAAAAAACTTCAAAAAGAAAATAAAGTGTGAAAAATTGAACACATCTCAAAATATTAATTAATGCTAATATGTGGTAATTTGTTAAAGAAATGCAATGAAAGCCACTTCTAGCAATTATGGAAAAAGGCAATTATCTTGTTATCACAAATTTATCTACTTTAATAGAACTAA